>VXAD01003445.1:569030-609115 GCA_013399195.1 Dicrurus megarhynchus
TTGGGAGAGCCGTCGCCATGGGAGTGGAAGGCTGCACCAAGTGCATCAAATACCTCCTTTTCGTCTTCAACTTCATCTTCTGGGTGAGTACAGGGGCGGCGGGGAGCGGGGGCTGAGACCCCCAGCCTTTAAATAAGGGGGCTGCAATATGGCTCGTCTGCCTGCGCCTGGGTTTAGCCTCCTTCTTGCCCCCCAGCATTGAGACTTGCTGTCTGGGATGTGCCTTAGGGGCTGCTTTTTTTTTTTTTTTCTTTTTTAGAGCAGGCNGGCGGCGGGCGGGGCTCCGCCAGCCCGGCCTCCCCGGGAAGGGTCCCTGGCTGCGGCAGGGCGGGGGAGGCGGCGGCCCCGCCGCGGAGGAGGGGGCGTTCGGCAAACACGGGCGGTTTGGGGCTGGCTCCGCGCCCCCCGCCCCGCAGCTGGCGGCAGAGCCGGGCCCGGCCGCCCTGGCCCCGCGCCGGGGACCGCTGCCCCCGCCGCCCGGGAAGTTATTTTAGGATGCGAATTCTATCCAGTCTGAAGAGGCTGCCTTTCCTGAGAAAGTTTCTCGTGAAATAATCCATCTAGACGTGCGGCTAATTTAGCAAAAAGCGGCGTATCCCGGTTTCCCTGCAAACCAGGTTTGTCCCGATTAGAAACAGCCTCCGGCAGCGCGAGGTTGGCTGGCAAGAGTCGCTCTCTCCCTTCTCCTGCGCTCGGGGGCAACGAGATATGCCCGAGCAGGCTGCTGGTATTCCACGAAATGCTTTTTTGTCTTGGAAGTGAGTCCAGCCCCACCCTGCCAGGCAAGGCACCGCTTGGATGCCCCTTGTCCGATACCCTGTGCCCCTTGTCCTGACACCCTGCTGTGCTGTTGAGGATTTGGGATTCTTTTTTCTTAATGCTTGCTTACAGCAGCAAATGTAGCAGGGCGGGCTGGAGAGGTGGGAAGGGGAACGATGCCTTCCAGAGCAAACCCTGCTTTGGCACCTGGAGTTGCACTGCTTGGCTGGAGCCTCTGCCTGCTGACTCCTCCCTGGGGGTGCCTGGGGAAGCTCTTTGCCGGGGNTGTATATCTATTTATGTCTATATTTTAAATAGATATGCAGAGGGGGAGGTAGAACCGTAGGATGGTTGGAGATTGGAGAAGACCTTTAAGATGCTCGCGTCCAGCCGCCACAGATGTTTATGGGCGCCTCTCGGAGCGGAAGGGCGGGGGGCAGAGCCGGGGNTGCGAATTCTATCCAGTCTGAAGAGGCTGCCTTTCCTGAGAAAGTTTCTCGTGAAATAATCCATCTAGACGTGCGGCTAATTTAGCAAAAAGCGGCGTATCCCGGTTTCCCTGCAAACCAGGTTTGTCCCGATTAGAAACAGCCTCCGGCAGCGCGAGGTTGGCTGGCAAGAGTCGCTCTCTCCCTTCTCCTGCGCTCGGGGGCAACGAGATATGCCCGAGCAGGCTGCTGGTATTCCACGAAATGCTTTTTTGTCTTGGAAGTGAGTCCAGCCCCACCCTGCCAGGCAAGGCACCGCTTGGATGCCCCTTGTCCGATACCCTGTGCCCCTTGTCCTGACACCCTGCTGTGCTGTTGAGGATTTGGGATTCTTTTTTCTTAATGCTTGCTTACAGCAGCAAATGTAGCAGGGCGGGCTGGAGAGGTGGGAAGGGGAACGATGCCTTCCAGAGCAAACCCTGCTTTGGCACCTGGAGTTGCACTGCTTGGCTGGAGCCTCTGCCTGCTGACTCCTCCCTGGGGGTGCCTGGGGAAGCTCTTTGCCGGGGGTCCCTATCTCTGGGAGGTGTAGGGCTTAACCAAGTGGCTGCTCACTTCAGGCCTCTTCGCCTTGTTTCTGGGTGTAACGCTGGCCAAGGGGGAGATGACAAGCTCTGATGACAACGGTGTTAATTGATAGCTGATGTGTTGCCAGCTGCCTGAATGCGGGACAGTTCTGGGTTGGTTTTTTTTAACCTTTTCCTCCACTCTTAAAATGGCAGGATGGAGGTGGGTAGGATTGTCTGTGAAGTGTTGTTCCTTCCGAGTGATCGTGCTTATCCCAGGGTTTTTTCTTCCCTTCTGGTCCCGATTTCCTGCCATTCTTGTCAAAGTAGCTGCCGGCAGTGCTTGCGAGGGAGGAAGGGTCTCCTGGGTGGCAGGAAGGATGCTGGGGGCTCTGCACAGCCACGACTCCTCAGTGAGATCAGTTGTTCACCTCAAAGTCTTGCAAAAGAGCTGATCTTTTATAAATGGGTGTTTTGCTTCCACGAGGAATAGCCAATCTGTATAATTTATTTCCCTGTTATGACTTCTGGAATAGGTGCCTTGCCCTACCCTATTTGAGAGTGCTCCCTGTGAGTGGAGGTAGACGCTTCAGTTCCTCCCAAGGAGGGGTGCCTGTGACCTACTGGTTCCCCAGAACAGCTCCCAGTACTGGACTTGCTGGTCCCCTCACATTGTCTCTTGTGCAGATTGGGAGCCTGGACTTCATTAGAATTAACAATGCTGTCTGTGAGGCTGGCCAGCTGAATGGTGGTTGAATACCAGATCTTGGAGTTTTCAAGCCCTTTTGTGTTGTTTTTTAAACTAGTAGTTGAGGGGAATTTTAGGTTTACCAGAAAGGCAGGTTAGCTGCCAACCTTGCACCCCCCAGGTGGGGAGGGATACCTTGGTTGCCACCAAAGTGCAACGTTCCTTTTCACGGGGGGGCATTTAAGGACAGAATGTGGTGTTGAGCACCCTTGCTGCAGGCTGGCTGTGTTGGGACACCACCTCTAACCACAGGGAGGTGTGAGACAGGGCACCTGCATCCCTTTAGTCCTGACAGCTGGTTATTATGCAAGGGCTGATGGGCTCCTCATGCTTATTTGCTTATGATTTGCCTTGTGTGCAGCTGACGCTGGGTGCTGTTGATGAAAACAAGCCAGAGGCAGAGCCCAAAGTTTGGCAGGCACCATGTTGTGCTGCACGGGAGCTTTTTCCAGTGCCCAAGAGGAAGAAAGGAAGCAATTCTCAGCCTTAGTTACTCTGATAACTTTTTTATGTAGCCCTGCTATCCTGCTGGAGTGTAAATAAACTGACACCCCTCTGGCTTCCTCCCCCTTCCTTCCCCTGGCAGCTCAGGGTGATGCTTTTTTTTGGTTTTAAAATCAAGAGTCAAACACGGTTAGAAGGGAAACAGTGATTTTACCTTGGTATTTATTTTAAGGATCCTTAGGTGCACCACATCCAGGTTGAATGCACCTCAATGCACACTGCAATTCTCCCCCAAAAGATCTGGTATAACATTATAGGTTTTACTAATTAGAATATCTATCATAAATTTCCCAATGAGAGGCTAGAATGAGCCCCCCTCCCCGTGGAACCTTCCCCTGGATGGTTCTATCTTAGTTTACAAAATGTGTTCTGGAGAGGACCTTGGGGTCTGGGGTATTCTGATCCCTAACTAGGAAACCTCTAAAATGTTTAGTCTCCCAGCTTAACAAACAAGTCTAAGAATGTAGGCAAAAGCACTAAGGAATACAGAAATTGTAAAAAGGTATAAAAGGGGTTTAAAAGAAAAGGCAAAAAGTCATCATGGCATCAAGGGGGAATTTCACAGAGCTGCTGTGTTGAAAAAGCAAAGGGTAAAGGTGACCCTGCTGCCAGCTCCTTGTTTGTTGTACCTGAGACGTTTCAGTTTTATTTGAATTTTTGGGATTGCTTTTCCTTTGTGCACGCATTCTTGAGAAGAAGATGCCAAGATTGTGCTTGGTCCAAGGTGGCTCTCGAGGGAGCAGCGGCTGCTGCATGGACCACATGTACAAACGGGTGCCTGTCCCAGGAGAGAGGGTCCCCATGTGTTTCACAGTGGCATCCACCCAATGAAGTGGTGGAGGAGGCCATGGTCAGCACCTGGGGGCTTCACCTGGTTAGCAAGATACGGGACTGGAAAGACAAAAGTTTTTCTGTCCTGAAACCGTGGGGTGGCTGGTGGCGAGGGGACACTGCCCTGTGAGAGAGAGCAGTAGCTGTTACTGGGTAGTTTGGCTGGTGTGATGGGCAGCCCCGAGCAGGGCTGGGCTGGGCATCTGGCACGTGGAGCTGCTTCTCCATCCCATCCCATCCCTAGAAGATGGCTGGACTTTGACTGCTCTCCTGAATTATCCAAACCCAACAACAGAGCTCAGAGCGTGGGGCTGAACTGACCACCGCTGCAAAGAGTCCCTGGGGAGGCTGAAGGAAGCCAGCGAGCTATTTTAAAATATAATTAAACATAACCAAGGAGGAATTGACTTGCTTGGAGAAGGATTGCTCAAGCTTATTAGCTAATACAGCCCATGGCAGCCTTCCAGGTCGAGAGCACCACTGGCTGCCCTACCAGAGAGGTGTCTAATTAAAAGGAAGAGCTTGCTCCTAATGCCATTTTCCAGGCAGTGTGTAACTCTTCTCTTCTGTGCGTTGAGGGGATGTGGTACAGTCTGGGTGCAAAGGGAAGGAAGGGCAAGATCAGGGGAAAGGTGGAAGTGAGAGTCTGTCTCGACAGGGGTGATTGAAAGGGAAGGGGTAGAGGAGCTGCATATTTTCTTGTGCAACACCAGAAGATCTGTCAACGGTACCCTGGAGTCTGCAAAGCCTGCACAGAGATACTTGGTGTTGGTGATGGGAGGTGACGGTGTGGGGAGGTGGCAGCTCTCTGTGGCGGTTGTCCTGTGGTAACGCTTTTGCTGAGTGGCATGTGGCCCTCCCATTGTGGTGAGGAGGGTGGCTGTGTACCACTGCTCACAGGTTTAAATGAGGAATGGAGGATCTCTTGTTTCCTGTAGCTCTGAAACACAGGTTTGAAATAGCTCTGTGGACTAACAAAGTAGCTTGCATCTTGTTGTGGGTGCAGGCTTGGGCCGAGCACTGCTGCAGTGCTCCCGGTGGTAGTGCCTGGCTGGTTGAGCTGGGAATCGCAGAGAGCCTGGCGAGCAGCAAGGACCTGATGCTGGCCCAGCATCTTCTTCCACAGATTTTGGGTTTGGTATCCTGGGACGATGTACAGGCAAGCTTATTTCCGTGTGCAGCTACTTAACACCTGGCTTTGAAGGGCAAAGGAGAGGTTTCCTTAGCAGGCTCAGTACCTGGACTCAAGTTCTGCTGCTGTCTCTCTGGGATGTGTTTTAGGGCTCTCTGTCAAGTGAACACTGTCCTTCCATCACCTACAAAACCTCTTCTGAAGTATCCGTGTGCAGAAGGTTTTTTGAAGAGACGGGTGCACCCTGCCCCATGGGGGTACCTGATTGCACTTTATGGGCTGGGCTGCAGCCAAAAGGAGGGAGCGCTGCTGGCTGGAATGGCAGTTGCCTGTTTTCCTGAGATTATTCTCCTGTCAGCCACTGTAATGCTTATCTCCTGCAAGAGCATTAACAGTGAGAAACCCTTTGATCCTGCACTGTGGAAGTGCCTTTCACCGTACTATTAAGAAGGGAAAGCAGTTGTATCACCATTGTAGTTAAATGCTTATGTATGGGGCCAAATTAATTTTAAAGCAATATCTCCAATTGTTTTCCTCTCTCCTGAGGGCAGTTACACCCGGGGAAGTGCTACTTCTGTCTGCAGCAGGGATCAGGCTGGGGCACGGTGCTCCCCATCGTGGGACCACCCTCCTGGGTTTTGGTGCTGGATTCCCATTCCCATCCCATCCATCAAGCTTTATTTGGCCTCTGGCATGCTGGTCCTCCGGGAGTGTTCCTCTGGAGCTTGTTTTGAAAAGCTCTGCAGTGTTGTAGGGCTGGTAACTATAGGCACCAGTGGAGAATTTCGCTCCGGCTGGCAGCTCTATTAATAGCCGCTGCTGGAAGGTGTGCTGCTGGGAGCAGAGCAGGGCTGCAGGCTGCTCTCCTCCTCCTGCCTGCAGGGCGCGGTGCTATTCCCAAACGCCTTTTCTGTAATTCCTGGGCAGGCCTTGCCTGCAAACTTTCAGCCTGACATTTGGTGGCTGTGGAGCGCGATGGCTGTGGAAGGCAGCAGAAAGACCTCGCCTGTGCTGTCACAGAGTCCTATCTGCCACTCCTGCCTGTGAGTGCCTTTGCCAAGATAAGCTTTTGCATTGTGTGGCTGTCCAACTGCAGCTGCATGTCTGACTGAAGTCCCTTCCCCTGCTTACACCATCCCGAGGGGCTCCAGGGCAACCCACAGTGCACCCCAACAAGCAGCACAGGGGTGATCTCTACTTCTCACCTTAAAACTTCAAGTGACTTTTTGGTGTGAAGACTTGACATCGTAGCATGGAGATGGTCTCAGCATCGAGTCCGGGTTCCTGGGCCACCGTTCAGCTGTCATCCCTTTGCTGCACCCCATGCCCTTTCAGCAGTTCCATGAGGTGCAGCTGTTGCAGTAGAAAAGAAATTCATCTGCTTTCCAGGAGGCGAGGTGCTAGCTGGGCACATTCCATGTGTCCCTCTCTTGCCCGCCTCAGGCTGATAGTGCAGGACCTGTAAGGTGCTAGCACGGATCTTGCAAGGGCTTTTACTGCCCTTCCAAAGGTAATTTCCATCAAGTTACAAGTCTCTGTCTCCTCGCTTTTTCCCCTGCTCATGCTGGGTGCAGCAACAGAATGATGTTTCATTATTTACACTGCACATATTGGAGAGTATGATACCTGCTGCTTCCCCTAGAGACCCACAAATGACCTGGGAGCAAAGCATTCAACCCCAAATTAGGGGTTTGTTCCTGGCTGTATGCGGGGCTTCTTGCATGAAAAGATCCTTCAACCTTGGCAAGCCTCTTTGTTTTTCTGCATCCTGGTTCCCCACGCCTCAAAGGAGGAGGATTCATTGTTACTCCATCTCAGCTGCTTTGCAGGTTGTGTTGGAGAGGAGCCCTAGGGAGCCCTGGCTGGGCTTCTCGGGTGGGGTCTGGGTGCTGCCCTCACAAAGGGCTCTGCTTCCAGGTGGTGTGAGGGAAGCTGCAAACCTCTGCAGCATGAAAACCTGTTAAAAATCTCCAGTCATCTACCTTAATCATAAACCAGCTAAAATTCATTAAGCTTTCTTGGCAGCATCCTGCTTCTTGTTAGTAATTTAGAAATATAATTACTAATTAATAGTAATTACTAATTAATAGTAATTAGCAGTAGGTATTTCCCAGGCATTGTGGCGTGAGCTCCGCTGGCAGCATTTTTGCAGGAAGGCGAGAGCCTCTCCTGGCCCCTGGGCTCACCCAGGTTGGGAAGCACGACCTGGGGGCGGGACCAGCCGTGGCTGTGGGAAGTGGACGTGGTAAAATACAGCATCGTGAAACTGCTGGCACCTCCACTTCCCTCCTTCGCTGACTTGAGCCACAGGATGTCTGTCTGCTTTGTTCTGGCATGCCCAGCAAGCTGCCCTGAAGCCAGAACTTCTTTCTTCTCCTCCTCCCATCCAGGAAATCTATTTCAGAGAAGGGTGGAGGGAAAGGAGCAGGAAGAAAAAGGCTGGGGGCAGCGGAAGGGACTGGGGAGGTGATGCACATCCTGGCATATGTGAGTTTTAGGGAGCAACAGGTTAAGGTGGGGACAGCTCAGAAGTGGGGTAAACCACATTAAAAGGGGAATGGGGTTATTCCTTGCACCCCTAATTCATAAGAATTTCTTGTGGAGAGGAGGATTGACTAAGCTGTGAAAAATGGGCTTGTTCCCTTGCCCCACAGCTAGATCCGGAAATTTTAGGGTGAACAGCATGTCCATTGGTGAGGCTCAGTCCAGGAAGGAGCCCCACTATGTGCACTGTGGATTGGGCAGCAAACCAGGACTGCACACCTGCCTTCATCGTGTTGCTCATCTGATGATACCTCCTCACATGGAGTACCATCCAATCACCTCTTGGAGACATGGGCCCTGCCTTTTCCCTCCCCTAGGCAGCATTCGATGGGGACTATCCCCGCTGTGTCAACCAGGAACAGCATTCCTGAAAAAGCAAGCCTTGGACAGGCAGGATCCAGCTGGAAAAGTCTAGCTGTCTGTGGAAGAAGCAATAAATCTCTGGAAGCTGGAAAATAGCAGTAAAGAGGAAACGGAGCCTGCAACACCACCTCTGCTGTGCCGGGAGGCTGCTCAGGTCGTGAGCTCTGGGGCCAGCCCCATCCTGGGGAACACCAGTGATGTGCCTTCCACGAGTGCCATGGTGCTGGCAGGAGAACAGCAGGCTGGGGAGGTCAGCTTTTGGAAAGCAGATCAAAGTCCGACACACTGCTGGCACTCCTGAAGTTGCAGCTTTTAGGTTATTGCAGTCCCCAAAAATTGAAATGGAGAGCTGCACTAGGCACTCAGTGTATCATGACAAGTGATGGCCCCGGACTCTGCAACATTGCTGTCTGACAAACTGGGAACACAAAGATCAGTGGGATAACCTGCGTGAGATTACAGATATCCACAGCAGAAAAAAAACAGTGACACGTATGAGGATGTGCAACCTAGAGATGAGAGTGACGCTGCCATCAGTGGTTGGAGCTCTTCGGGCTCTCGTGTTGGCAAACAGCAGTTGTGGGATGGAAGGGGAAGCAAAATCAAGCTTTTATCTGGAACAAGTTGTTCTATTAAAATGAGATTATCCCAAGCAAGGTACAGTGGAAGGCGGAGTTACTGTGGCAAGCTGACAATGTTTTCTCCCTCTTGTTTTCTTTGCTTTGGGAAGAAAGAGCCTTAATTCCGTTTTGGGCTTCTTGGTGGTGGGAGGATGTATGGTTTTCATGGAAAAAGTTACTCATCGTAGCCCAAACCGTGTTTTCATTAGTAAGGGAATGTCATTTTCTCCTAAGAAATCCAGCTGCTATTGGATTAAAGCTTCCATTCAGAGGTCTTCCATGCTCTGTAAAAAATGCAAATGGAGTCAGGCGGTGCGGGAGGGATGTGCGATGTTCCCGGGGCGCATTCAGGATGAAACCGGGAACATCTGGAGTTGGTTCAGCTGGCTGTTTTAGGCAGACCTCACTGCTGGGGTGGGTTTGATGCATGAGAAGAGGCTCCGCCCCTTTAGTTGATATTCCCAAACGATTAAAAAGTATCTTGAGGATAGCTTGCAGCCTGCTTTCAGCTCTCTTGGGTATTTTAAGGCAAATTTGATTGGAAAGGAGCTGCTGGTGTCACCCCCACCTCGCCGCGGGTGGCAGGGCGTGCTGGGGCGGGTACTGCTGAGTGTGGAGGGCAGCATGTCAGGGCAGAGCAACGTGTCCTTGCAGGGAGAAAACCAAAACAAATAGGGCTGTAGCCATTTTTCTTCACCTCTTCCAGCCAGCACAGAAATCCAAACCTTCCTCAGTATCTCTTCTCTCCTAGCAGCTACCAAGAGAGCTTTACTTTGAGTGGATTAATCTGGGGACATATTCTTTCCGCTTGAGAGTAAAAACACAAACTTTGTTATGCCCTCAGACAAAGAACGAGCCACGCCAGGCTGGATTTGGGTAACTTTGTGTGAAGCCACAACCTGC
This sequence comes from Dicrurus megarhynchus, assembly GCA_013399195.1. Taxonomy (NCBI): domain Eukaryota; kingdom Metazoa; phylum Chordata; class Aves; order Passeriformes; family Dicruridae; genus Dicrurus; species Dicrurus megarhynchus. The sequence goes on from VXAD01003445.1 coordinate 578,429, forward strand.
CTTATTTGGAGCTGGACTTGAGCACAGACCGGCTTTCATGACTTTTCTCCATTGCCAGTGTTTGGAGAACCTCAGGCTGGCCCCGGTGCAGGAGGGACGAGGGACTGTGCCAGCGGGGAAGTTGCACTGGTTGTTGTGGGAGAAGTGTTAAAAGCTGATTACTTTGGTGGCAGACTGGGGAAAAGCAAAGATTTCCCTTCCTCTCCAGGAGCTGATGGGGATTTTCTCCATCTGATAGTGGAAAAGCCCCAAGAGCACTTTGCCCTGTGAGTTTGGAACAAATGGTGTGGGTTTACCCCAGCTTTGATGGAACTCCTGGTAAAATCTTGTGGCTGGGATTTGTAGAAATGAGCAAGGAGGAAACCACCAGCAGAGCTCCCGAGGCAAAGCCAGGCTCCCACTGGAAGCCTGTGTTGCAGATCCCAGTCCTCTTCCCGTGTTCCCTGTTGTGCTTGCGCAACTGGAGACTTTGCACTTTTACTGAAAAAGCCCTGCCTTTTTTTTGGTTTTGGGTTTTTTTTTCAATGTGACCTTCATGGTGCCTTACATGCCTGTAGCTGACCTGATTCAGACCCTTTTAGTAAAAGCACATTTCCACTTCTGTGCTCTTTGGTAGTTATCTTCCCTCTTTTAAGATGAATGGCTTCAAGGATTTAGGACACTCTAAATTGGCATTTGAACAGGTGCTTTCAGCTTTTCACAGCAGTGATGTTGAATTCTTAAGGGTGTGGATTTTTTTTCCAGATGTTTATAATTCTTCCCCTCTCTCTTATGCCTTTAAATGGAAGGGGCATGTCACAGAGAACACAGTGAGTCCTGCTGGAAATGCTCTATCTCGAGTTCCTCTCAGTGACACCTTCCCTGCTGTAGTGCCCCATATCTCCTCCCATCTTCTGCTGCCATTCCCAGCCCCTCCATGAAAGAGAAAACAGTGAGGCAGTCAGTCATAAAACTTCCCATTGTTTGTACATAAATATCCCAGTGGCTGAGTTGATGTCCCATGTGCACAACGTCTCCTCCCACATCTGTAGTGTGTTTTTATCCCTGCCCTGGTCAGTCCTGCATGTCGATGTGCACCCATGTGTGGCTGCACTGCTCTTCTGCTGTTTGACAGCATGGGCAGGGCAGCAGTGTTGGCTTGGAGGCCCCCAAAAGTGGTGTGGTGGTGCCTTGGCCTGAACCCACGCCTTGCTCCACTTCAATTCCTGTATTAGGACATTAAGGAAAGCCCTGTGTGTCAGAGGAACACCAGGTGTGTTCGACCAGAAGCCTGACCCTGGATGGGAAGTTGTGTGCATGCAAGACTTGGGGGCAGAGAGCAAAAATTCCTGCTCTTTCTGTTTGTACTTCACGGAGAAATGGAATGGGATGATAACAGCCCACTGGAAAAAGGGAGTAATTGGGGCTGATCCTGACTTCTGTTGAAAAGCTCTCCTAAAAACCTTAGTGGCACATCTCCTTCTGCTTGGGTAAGGCTGAGCCTTCCATTTAAGTAGCATAATAAAATACCTCTTGGGTAAGAAATCTCCTGCAAGAACTGGAAAGGGCTTTGCACATCCCCAGAATGAGGGGTCTTCTCATAAAGCGGGGAAGATCATACGGCTCATGATCTGTGGGGCACAAAGCATGTTGCAGGGGCAGGATGATGGTTAGAAAGGATGTTCTTGTATATTTGCGGGAAGATGAAAAGCAAGTCTGCTCCCACCAGGAAACCGCCAGTCTGGTGTGTCTGGGTCTGATGTGGCTGGAACAGAGGGTAACCCTTGCTTCCCTGTTTTCTCCCCAGCTGGCCGGAGGCATCATCCTGGGAGTGGCCCTGTGGCTCCGCCATGACTCGCAGACAACGAATATCCTGTACCTGCAGCTGGGGGAGAAGCAGGCCCCCAACACCTTCTACGTCGGTGAGTAGCTGTGGGGGTGCTGGTGGTGCTGCTTGGGTGTTGTGCCCCAGGGGGGGCTGCAGCGTACCCAAAAGCAGGGCAGAAAGCTCCAGGTGAGCAACGAGGAGGTCACAATAAAAATACCTCCCGCTGCCCTTGCACTCTCCAAAATACCCCCCCTGCTGTGCCAGCCAAAGCCTTCGATAAATGTTGGCCATGGTCCAAGCGCAGAGTCCAAATCCAGATCAGCTAAAAATGCAAAAAGATGTGTTGTGGTGTAGTGGGTTTTCTCCAGAGCACGTTTGGGAAGAGGGGGGACTTCTTGGAAGCGTGTCTCGTTTCCTATCCAAAGGGATGTAAAAGTAGCCGACAGAACGCCTGGCAGTAGAAAGTGAAGCTTGGTGGGCGTGTGACTCATGTTCTCCAGGAGGGGCAGGTGGAGCCTCTGTGCACTACGGTTAAGCTTAGCATGATTTTTGTTAATTTGACAGCATGCTGGAAGCTGAAACCCCCTGTTTTTCCCCTGTTCTCCAATGATCCCTCACAGACGAGGGGGAGCAGCTTGCCGGAGGGGCTGACTGCCAGTCAGGAGCTGGCTCGGAGCACAAGCTGACAGGGCTGGGAACATCGTCTGATCCAATGTCCTGTTCTCACCTGTAGCTAAAATTACTTTCTGGAAAGGGTTTGCCTTTGCATTTCCCTGCTTGCCCATGAAACAGCATGCCTGAGCCCTCTCCCCCTGCCTGTCCCTGGTTACAGAAGGTATTCCTGCTGTAAATAGCTGTGGGTTTTTCTCTCTTGCTGTCTCTCCTCTCCTGCCTCACACCCAGAGCTCTATTTGCAGCATTTCCCCTTTGTAGAGCTCATAAGAAGTTAAACACTCTCCTTTCCAGGAACCAGTCCAAACCTCTCCCTTCTTTTGGGGGGCTAACAACTGATATCTCTCTAGGTAACACTTTCTCCCTAAACCTGGGGGACCTGGAGCATGGGGCAGAGTCCTTCCCTCCTGCCTGTCTGCCTGTTGAACATCTTTTACTCTTCCACCCCTTTTTATTTTGTCTTTGTCCTCGGCCTTCGCTGTTTAGAAGGCGTTGGGGAAGGACTGTGGGTCCCACCACCGCACTGACTTTCCGACACCCGTGAGCAGCCCATGATTTGAGGCCGGCTGTCTTTTTAAAGTTATATTCAGCAACAGATTGGCCTGGATTCCTTCTGGCAGCTGTAATTTCCATGCAGTAATAACAGCAGAGCATTTCTTTCAGTTGCTGCGTTTCCCAGCCAGACCTCTGGAGTCTGAAGGCTGGGATTTCTTTTTGCTTCCCCCCCACCCCTGCTCCCCCCCCGCTCCATTTTTCCTCTCTCCTACAACTGATACTCCCTCCTTTTTCTCCTCTGGCATATGCAATATACACATGCACACAATGTTCCTGCTTTTGGGAATGGGAACCTCTCTGGGCTTGGCCTCCAGAGCTCTGTTGTTTTCTTTTTCCTTTGCAAACCACTTTTTGGTGTTTGGCACAGGGCGCTGGTCCCGGGATTTGTCAGGAGGCTTTTAAAGGCCAGCCAGGCTTTGCTGCAGCGCTGCAGGAACAGGGGGAAGCAATAAACACTGTCCAAGGAGGAAAACTTCCATCATAGGGTGTGTACTGAGTGAGAAAGGGAAGTAGGAAAACAGGGATTTGGCGTCTCCTGGTTTCTTTCTGTGTCCTTTCCCCTGCCCCAAAGCTGGAGCTGTTTCTTAAAGGCTATTTTTCCAGGGTGTCTGTGCGTTATGGGAGAGTAAAAATAATGGATTTGAGGGTGATGGGGAAGTGGGAGAAAGAAGCTGTGGGGAGCAGGGAGGTTACAGAGTACCAGGCATGATGCTTCAGGCTGCAGGAGGAGAGGAGCAGTCCTTGCCCTCAGCTCCCAGACAGGACCATCTCAGCAGCAGCCCCCAGGGCACAGGCAGCTGTTCCCCTGCTCACCTTTCCAGCCACAGGGAAGGGGCTCCTGTGGGCTGGGGTTTCCCACAATCACTACCCTCCTCCCCAGCACTTTGGCACTGCATGCAGCGAGTTGTCTTGTGGGCTGGCTTGGGAGGTTATTAAATGGGCCCTTGTTCACAAGCTTTTCCTCAGCACGGCGTGCAAACCATCTGATCCCCTAACCACTTGTTGCAGTCTTGGCTTTTGACACTTCCATTTTGGCTGTGGATCCAGTGCTCCAGCAAATGCTTTAACTGCTTCAGCACTGTAAAGCCCACGTAGTACCAGGGATGGGAATAGCTGGAGCACCTTAGTTACCTGCTTTCATAACTGTAAAAGAAAATACTGAGCTTGGCTTATGGTCTGATATGCACTTACTTGCTTTATTTGAAGTTTAGAAACCAAAATCCTTCTTGCTCTTGGATAACACTGTGTCCAGAATGCTTTGTCTGTCTGGAGGCTGGGAAGGTCTTGGTCATGAGGCTGAAAACATCCTTCAGGATAGCTAGAGGCATTGATAAGTTGCTAACAGCTGGTTAACCACTTCTCAGATATTTACTGATTCTACACATAAAGTACCATTGAAAAAAACCCAAACAAACAACAAAACTGATTGAGTGTGTTAGGAGAGCCCATAGAAGAAGGCTGAGCTGGTATCTCTCTGCAGACACTGGTACAAATTGGAGCAATTCTGATCTCTCCACAGTAATTCAGTGCTGTGGTGTCACTGCTGTGGTGTCACTGATTTTAAGAGCACCTGGGGATCTTGAAGAGGCATATGACACTGGACTTACGGCTTTTGCTCTTTCTTGGTGGGATGACAGTGGAGGAAAAAGCCAGGTTCCCCATCCTTCAAAGATTTAGTTATGTGATGCCCAGAGATGGCTGCTGTGGGTGAAATGCTTTTAGGAGGGTAGGAACAAAAACCTCAGCTCTTGTTTGCCTTAGATCCACACCCCAGGATTTCACACTTCCCCCTTGCTGGACTGCCTGTGCGCTGGGAGCATCACTGGGTGCTCGTCCCTGCTGCTGCCCTTCCTGTGCTTTCCCTCGAGCTGCCTGGCGAGGAATGGAGCACAGCAGCCGGATGGTCTCGGCTCCACTCTCTCCTGCCAGATCCAAAATAGGAAATCTGCCTCCAGCTGCTCACAGCAAGTGACAGGGCAACACGACCTGTGGCTGTAATTAGCTCGGCCCTGGGAGCGGGGCCAGCCACAATGAAGAGTGCAAAAGCGTCCTGAGCTGGGCTGTGGTTTTCCACCTAGCTTTTGGGGTGGGAAGGGGTTTGTTTTGCCTCTGTCTAGGTTTTTTTGTGTTTTATTAGTAAATTCTCTGCTGGGAAGTGTCTCCTCCCTGGAGCATGGTGGCCCAGGGGAGGGGTGTGAGGTTTCAGACAGGCATACAAGCAGTGGGGTAAACTTGGCCACTGAGGCTGCTGCCACCACTGCCTCTCCCTGTCATCCTGCTGGGTGCCACTGTCCCAACAGAAAGGCAAGAGAGGTTTTTTTTGGTGTGAGAGTTCCCTAGGTAATGTCGATCCAGCTGCCAAGCCAGTCAGGCAGCAAAGCCTGAGGGAGGCAGGTGGGGCACAGCTGAGGGCAGCAATGGCCTGGGACTAAGGTGGTGAATGTGCCTGTGAGCGCTGCTGAGGCGTGGAGGGAACATCGGCTAACCGGAACACAGGCTCTCTCAGGAGGTGAATCAGACTGTCTTCACCATCCTCCTCAGAACAATACAATCCAGGATAATGATTTCTGCCCTGGAAACAAGTTCAAGCTGCTTTTCATGCAGACTGGTCTAGAATAAATGGGCCAGAAAGCACAGGGAGGCTTTGAAATCTTTCTTACAAATGAGTACATGTCTGAGTTGAACTGCAGCTGTTTGCAAGCTTTCATGGGTGTCTTCAGGATTTTGGAAGTCCTGTCATGAGGTTTTGCTGGGCTCAGGGAAATCTGACCCTTGCAGAGAGGAGGGACTGCTGAGTGGCAGTGCATAGGGTAGGGATGGGGACAGCTCTCGGAGCTTTCCCCAGATCTGCCCATTGTCCTTACAGCACATGAGGATGCCTTGGCCACTCTTGCCATGGGTCCCAGACATGGGCAGCAGTGCAGAGCATCGCAGCCTATCACCCAGACAGACTTGTGTTGGCTAAGTGGTTGTGGAGGAGCCGTCCCTTCTATCCATAACTTAACTAGCCTTTTTAGCTAATTTAGCTTAATTAGCCTTTTCAGTGCTGTAGGCTGGAGCAGCAGAGAGTGGGCCAGAAAAGCAGTGATTTCTGGGGTTTCAGGGAGGTTTTCATTGTAGAGGGGGCTCAGCAGAGCTCCAGTGTGTTGCAAAGGCTCTAGAGGTCAGCAGTGCTACAGTGGCTGTGGACCCACCATGAGCAATGAGAAGCTCTTGGTTTCTGTTTCTGCTCCCATCCTTGTCCCCGTCCCTCTGGAAATGTTAGGCATCTTCTAGAGATGGTGCCAACTTCCGTACATTGTGGGGTTAGACTCAACAGCACATCTTTAGCTAAACTCTTCGTGAAAGGGCTAGAGAAGAGCCTGAGGCTCCTGGTCTGTAGGTTCTGTAATAAACACCAGGGGAAAACCATCTTCAGCTCTGGCATGAGGCACTGCAGGGATCCCTGTGGATGCACGCAGCTGGTTCGGGACTGGTTTCTTCTCTCACCCATTTGTGCTCTGCTTTGTCAAGGCCCCCTGTGTCAGAGATTTTCCACCAGACACGAGCTGTGGCCAGGCTTGCATGCTTGGCAGTGGAGACCAAGGTTTGCATTTGGCCTCGAACCAAACTGAGCAAAATGGATTATTTAAAAAATAATACATGTGTGGATTTTTAGAAATAGAAGTACATGCATTTTTCTGTCTTGGAAATAAACTTACTTACAGCTGAGGATAATTTAATTATTTAGTCCCTTAAAGGAAAAAAGAAACAAAAGCTGAGATTTACTTGTTCTAGATTTTCCTCTAATCACTGTCAGATCAATTCCTTCAATAACACTGGAATTCTTTTTAAAATAGTTTTAAGGCAAAACACTTTTTTAGTACTTTCCTTTCTAGCTTACCCCATGTATCTGACAGTACAATTTTTTTTTGTATTCTTATCACAGAATTCAATTCCTATTAAGAAAGCAACATGTTACTTCATTGCATTTCCATTTGATTTCCATTTGATTGTAATTCATTCTACCTTCGTTGTGACCAACCCCTGTGATTCATTTACTCTGCAGACTAAAACTGGTTATGACTTTAAAAATACATTGGTACCATCGGGTTATTTTGGGTTCAGATCTATCCAACCACAACTAATGTAGTTGTTCTTCTCCTTTGTCCCCTCCCTTTGGCTTTGCTGCCCTGGACCTGTGACAGAGGTGGCTCCTTGCTCTGCAGAGCTGTTTAAACCTGTAGCTTTGGCAGTTTTCCTTAGAAAACCTGCACCATGTTTAAAGCATGCAAAGCCTACAAGGAACCCTCCAGTGGGATTTGTGCTCTCTTAGTGGGTGAGACCCCAGGGCATGTAGAAATGCTCAGAAGTGCTCTAGGCTGGGGCAGCAGAGGATGGGCCAGCATATTCCAGCCTGGTTCTCCTGTGCTGTGCCACCTTTGTCCATCCCAGTCCTAGAGATGTGCCATAGACTTCTCCCAGCTTTTGCAGGTATGCTGACTTTACAAAACTTGAGTGTCCTTCCAGTGTTTCCTGGGTAGGCAGAGGAGAAGAAACGTGACTGTGGCACCTCTGTGGAGGGGATTTGGGTACAAGTGTGTGCACACAAGGATGTTCTTTGGGGCTTTCCCCACCACCCCTTTGTTTTTCCAACAGAGAGGTGCCCATGGCTTGTTCTTGCCTTGTTCTTGCAGATGAGGGCAGCATGTCCAGGCTTTCATCTCCCCTTGAGAGCTCTCCATGGTTTGTGACCCTGTTGCTCCATCTGGAAGTCATTAGCAGCAATGTTTTCCTTGGGAAAGGGGGTGGAGGGGAACGGAGGGGCTTCCCACTTGTCATCTTCCAGCAAACCCTCTCTTTTTCCAGTCCCCCTCTCTCTCACCCCACTTTCAAGAAAGCGCTGCCAGCTCTGCTGGGCCAATTCCACTGGGCAACTGGACAAAAATGTCTGGGAGACCCTCCTTTGCTGGCTGGCTCATGCAGCCATCTTTTTCCTGCCTCAGCCCTACCCTGGAGGGACTTTCCACTCCCTGCCTGTATCGTGCCCCCAGGCTGCAAGGAAGAACATCATGGTCATTTCTTTGGCTATAAGAATGTTCTTCCACGATGGATGGTGTGGGGTAGGAGGGAGTCTCCCTGCCATTGTCTGATGGTCCCACCCTTCCCTGCAGCTGCAGTGGTGATGAGCCCAGTGATGTTCAGCATCTCCAGGCAGGGTGGCACTGAAGCCTCTCTCCTTTCCTCAGAGGCTTGCAAAACTCTTGGATAGGCCGAGTCTCCCCGTGGGAGCCTGTTGGGAGAATAAACATCTCTCTTTCCTCTGCTCTCAGCCCCTTTTTAAAGCCCATCCCATGGGGAGGGTAGGCACAGCTTGGAGAGCTGCCTGGCCTTCCCAGGAAGCATTGTGTCATACTGAGAGGGGATTTCTTAATTGATTTCTTTTTTGTCTTTTGGAAATATTGCCATGGTGACCTGGGGGCAGTGACTGGCTTCCATTAGACTAATGAGTTAAAGATGCTGGGAGAGGATTGAAATGAGGGGAGAAGTAGGGTGCTGTCCAGGAATGCCCATGCCCATCTCTGATGGGGATGGTGGGGCATGGGAGGAGAGCTGGCCAGGGCTGGCCTGCTCCCTGCTTGTTTTAGAGGGACGCTCCTGTGCTTGTTCCTCCTTTTATTTGTTTTTTCATCATGTCCTTTTTTTAAGACTGTTTATTTCTTCTTGTTTTCTTTACTTCTCAGCAGGGACAGGACATGGTTTTACAACCCTGCAGGCACCAGCTATGCTGCTTTAATGCCAAAGCAAGTACTGACACTGAATACTGCCTTTTTCTCTCCCTTCCCTGCTCCCACTCTGAGCATCCTGCTTCCTACCTGGCTTGCAGGTAAAGGGCCCTCCATGGAGGCATCATCTGCTTGAGCTGGGAGCTAAGCTGGCCTCTTGGCTGCTTTTTTTCCCTTTCCCACCTAGGACCAAACCAAGAGAAGCACTCAATTACTATCAGTTCCCTGGCTCTGATGTTTGGGGGCTTTCCTAAAGCTTTTCAAGATCCCTGCAGCCTGAAGCAGCACTTGCCCTGGTTGTACTGGGGAAAAGGGGATGGTGTTTGGTCCACTGCTGCTGCTTTTTTGATCATCATGTCCTGATGCTCTTGAGTGAAGAGATCATATCGTGGCTCCTGTGTTCCTGCTTTGAATTCAGATGAGGAGGTGAAGCTAAGAGTGGTTGGACCCTCTCCTAAAGCTTTCTGCTCTAAGGCTTCATCTCAAAAGGAGAAAGAGGACTCCAGGCAGTATCGACACCACTCCTCTGACTTGCCCAACTCCAAGATACCGGTCCTGAGGCTCACAGCTTGCTTTGGTGTGTGGCTGGATATGTGTGGCAGTTGTAGCAATGTTTCTTGCTTATCAGAGAACCGTGCCATAGGCTTAGAAATCACCGTGTAGTGTTGCTTAAGGATGTGGAGGTGCTGTGGTACCATCAACACCTGTACATGATTTGCTCTCTGTACCCGCTGCTGCAGCTCCAGCTGTTCCTAGGGTTATGTACTGCTGCTGTGTGAGGGGGGGCAGCATGGCTGTGGGCACTGCAGCTTGCAGTTTATACCTCTCTCATTTTACTTTTTGTTTACGGCAAACAGCGCTGCTTGTTGTAAAACCCCTGAGAAAGCTGCAATAAAAATGAGCTGGGAGGTGGCATGTGAAAGGCAGATAGAGCCCTGCTCGTGCCAAATTGTGCCAGTTTGGGTGGAGTCCTGAAGGAGCAAATACCATTTTAGTCAAGAGTTCCTCACCTGGGAGAGGATTTTAGGGGTTAACCAGTCTCTGATGCTTACATAGAGGAGGGGAAGGTTTGTGAGGAGTCTCCTCTGACTATGAGGAGGATAATGTGCTGTTCAGGATGGGGATGACAGGTGCCTTGCTCACAGACACGGAGCCCAAAACCACAGTAGGCGTCATCGTCCCTGTGTGCCAGGAATGAAAGTGAAGATGTGTCAGGCTGCTTTCTGGGAAAAGGGCTTGGTCGTTCCAGTCTGCACCGTGATTGCTGTGAAATAGTCCCCCAGCTGCCTGGCACCCAGTCTGGAAGTAGAGACCTCCCCACCAGCCCCATTCCTTGAGGGGAAGGATGGGTGTGGGAAAGCAAACACCATTCAAAGCATGTGGTTGGGCACTTGGATTGCCTTCCTTTGCTTTCTCAGCCTTCAGCATGGCATTTCTGTGGAGAAACACCACTGGCATTCCTCGTACAAGATGCTATTGTTGCAGTAAATATTTTGTGCTTGTTTTTAAATAAACTCCGGCACAGAGTCCTGCTCTGCTGCCTCCCAGGAGAGGCTGTCGTGCTCTGGCCCTCGGTAACAAAAGGCGACTCCATAACAGCCGCTTGTTTGTGCCTGGGAATGAAGCTGGCCTTTATTCCAGAAACCTTCCAGGGTTTTTTCTGTGGTTTGCCGAGATCAGGCTGGTCATCGCTGCCCTCTGCCCCGCCTGGCTGTGCATTCCTGCTGCTCCCACCGCGCCGCTCGCATCCGCTGGGCTCCGGTCAGGAAGCTGCGTGTGGTGCACATCTTCTTCCCTCCTTTCCTTCTTGCTGCTTCCTTGCTTGACAGCAGTGCTGGCTCTAATGAGGAGCTGGTGAAGTGAGAGCGGGGAGAAAAGCAGGAAGCCTCACTTGACAGTCCAAGGTCTGCACAGCCTGCCTGGGGTGGGAGTTCAGCAGGTCAGGATTGGTTTTGTTTTTTTTGAAGCTGCCAGAAATCCCAGCAAGAAGCAAGTACAGAGGTCACTGGAAAACTTTTCTAAAACAGAAACTGTGTTTCTTCTTAGTCTCCTCCATCAGTTGAGGTTCTCATTGGGCCTTCATTTCCTAGTTTTCAGAGCAAAACTTTCCTAGCCACCAGTGGGTCCTCTGTTTTCCTGATGATCTCGATATCAGGAAAACATTTTTTGCAGTGAGAGCAACCATTCACTGGAAGAACCTCCCCAGGGACACGATAGAGTCCCTATCACTGCAGGTTTTCAAGATGTAATGGGGCAGGGTTCTGGATAGTGTCACCTAAGGTTCCCATTCTCACGAAAGTGATCATTTGAGGTCCCTTCAGCCTGGGCTGCTCTATGACTGTGATCTCCTGGCGTTATTTGTTCAGCCTAGAAGGTGCCTTCAGTGTTTATTTTGAAAAAGTTGAGAATAAAACCTTCTGTCTATGGTGACCTGGTGGTTGGGATCCCAGCATCATGCTGCTTGGTCTTCAAATGTGCTGCATCTGCTTGTTACTCATCTACTGGGGTGGTTAGCTTGAATAGTGACTTCTCAGATGTGGAAATGACTTGCCCCCAGCTTAGCTTTGTCTTCTCTCTATTTTCCTAGTCAGAGAAGAAGTCAGAAACTGCTGCACTCAGGAATGAGGAAAGTTGATTTTCTGACTTGTGATGAAGACCCTTCAGTTGAACTACTCAGGGTTTAAAACAGAAAAATCTGCCATTGTTTGGGTTGAAAACCCAAGCCAGCAGCCTCTCTGGTACAAGCTGGAGTGGCAAGGGCTGGTTCTTAGGCATTAGCAGCTTCTGGTGACAGTGAGCAGACTGTTTTTTGGGACAGCACTCCTGGTATGTTGTTCTTCGTGAGACAGCAGTTATGCAGCGTCTGACAGTCTCCATCAGTCTCTCTGGGGCTTGGCAGGTGTCCAGCAGACAGCCTTCATTGTACAGGATTTATTAATGCCTTCCCACCACCACCAGGCCCCTTGGGGCCCCTCTGTCCCCCACACAGCCCAGCCCACTGCTTGCCACGCTGTCTCCCTGCCCAGCTGCCACAGCTGCTCCACCTCATATCATCTCCAGCCACTGGGACAAAACCACCTCCTTCTGCTTCAGGCAGGCCCACAAAACTTTATCTGCTGGCCTGTCCTTTCCAAGAAGCTCTCCTGGGAGGTTTCTTTTGCTTGCTTTTCCTTTCTTTGCACACCTTCACCTAAGGAGGTGTCTCATGGCCGCTTGGGGACCTTTTTGCCTGTATGGTTTTCATGGCTCCTGAAACCCCTTCAGAACACATCAGGAGGTGCAGCTCACGCCTCCGGCCCCCTTTGCTGACTGTTGCCGCAAGGATGTCGGTGTCTCCGGCCACAGCTCCAGTCAGGTTTTGTGAAGAGGGGCTTCCTGCGGGGTCAGCATGCTCCATTGTGGCACTTCCCCTGCAGCTGGCTTCCTCCCTCCTGCAGTGCCTAAAAATAGAGTGAGCGCGGTGCTGCTGAGAAACACCGGAGAGTCCCAGCGCCGGAGCCGCTGGGGTGGCGTTTCCGTCGCTGCCTCTCGCCAAGGCAGCCCCTGCATCGGCGCTTGTGCTTTTGGCATGCTGGTGATTTTTGTTTCAAAGAGGGAAGAAGCGAGAGCCAAAGTGCAGCCTGTCCCACGTTTGAAGAATATGTAAGGGAATGTTAAACAAGTGGAGACCGTTATTGTGTATCTGGTGTTTTAGAGAAGGGTTTACTTGACTTGACTCTGCTCTCAGTTCATGGCCTTTAGAGTTTGCACTTTAATTATCAGAAGACTGTTTAAAAGCTACAGAGATAAGAAAAACCTTAAACATCATGAGCATGTACAAACGGTTTTAATCTTGAGCTCTGTTTATATGTTAGGGCTGTTCCTAAAGGAGAGCTGACAGTCTGATTAATAACTATAAAACATTCTCACTCACAGCAGAAGAAAACATTTCATTGAGGGGATGTGTCTCCCAACCACTAGTAAGAATCCCTGTTGCTGTTACCTCTGAGATGCCCCACATTCTTTTATCCTCATTGTGATTCCTTTTTTTTCCTCACTGTCCATTAGAAATAGTGACTGCAGTCTTACCTGATTTGTAATTTTTTGCATGTATCAAAATGCTTTTGAATGGGAAATGAGATTCACTTAGAGAGTAGTATAACCACAACACTTGAGAATATTAGTTAACTAAAAATGCAGTAAATATAAGGGATACACCAGGAGAAAGCTGTGTTAAATTTAACTGAGCTGGTAGTGTTTGGCTGAGTAATCACTATGGCTTCACCAGTCTCGTGGTTGGTGAGACCATGGTGATTACTCATGGCAGCAGACTTGAGCCTTGAGTTAAGCTCTTGTTTCCTGAATGAATAAACTTTTATTCCTCTGTTTTCTGAGCCACTCCCGGTGCCTCATTTCAAGCTTTGAGCTAGTTATGGTGCAAGTTGCCTGTGCAAATTCAGTAAGTTAAAGGAAAAAAAGTTGTCTTCACTGTGGAAGAACCTATAACAAAAAAAGTGCCAGATTTTATTAAGTGAGATGCTTAAGCAGTACTTTCCCCTTGGTTTTGTGGTTCACCTGCCTTTAAAATGTTAGCCAGATAAATATTTGTATGATGTTTAATATAAATAAACCATGTGCCTTAGTGTTTATTTTACAAGATATGCTAGTTAATAATTTTTATCTCTGCTTAAATATTTAAAACAGCATGCCAGGGGAACTCCATGCTACAGCTCTGAGGATGCTGTAGAGCCCTTGTCTTGCCTCCTACATCCTCTGCCTGGTGCTACCCTCAGCATTTCTTCTGATTTTGGAGGTGATGGAGTTATTAAAGCTTCGGTACTAGCAGCTTCAAACACTTTGAGACCCAACTCATGTACTTAAGTGTTCTACTATGTCTGCTGCCACCTCTTCTCACACCTCCTCAGCCTTAATTCTGCACATCCGTAATTATCCGCCCCAGGAGCCAGAATGTCCAGCCAGGCACAAGGATGCTGCTGGACAAAGCTCTGCGGTAACGCGTTTGCCTCTAACTCTGCCTTGCAGGAATCTACATCCTGATCGCAGTCGGAGCTGTCATGATGTTCGTGGGATTCCTGGGATGCTACGGCGCTATTCAGGAGTCTCAGTGTCTTCTGGGCACGGTAAGAGACACAAAGCTTTGGAAGTCACTTGGCACCCAGATTTCCCTGCTGGTCAGCACATGGCTGTGCTTCCCTTGCTGGGGTCTTTTCCAACAAGCAGGGCTGGGAGGATGTGTGAGCACGTAGGTGGGAACTAGATGAAATCAGCAGGATTCTTAGAAACTCTTCCTCTGTTATATGAGAAAACCCACAGTGTTTTTATTCCTCTCTATGGTCTGGCTGTTTTATCAAACACCCACTATACCCTCTTTCTTACCTGGTGTCCCCTGCAGCATCCTCTCTCACTCCGTTTCAAGGCTGCCTGTAGCAATTCTAGTTCTTTTAAGGAATCATCTACTATTTTTATCTGTTTGGACAAGGAAACAGCAAAGACTTTCCATAATTTCTTAGTGAGAACATCTAGGTACATCCTGGAAAATCCATTACTGAAGTGCTACAGGCATCCTTGATGTGAGGCAGCAGCTCAGGATTCCTGGCACAGGATGAGTTTAATTGGATAAACTTATAGCCACACCAAAAGCCTTTACCTTGGGAGCAAGGGAGACCCATTTATTTAAAGCAAGTTCTCACATGTGGTTCAGTTTAAACTTGATGCATAAAAAATAAAACTGGAAGGGTAAAACCTTTTTTTTTATTTTTTTTTTTTNGACTTTCCAGCACTTGGCTTCATTGGGCTGGAGGATTCTTGGTGGCGGTGTAGCAACTCATGGATGTGGGCTCAGCTGGGACAGAGGGAAACAGAGCTGCTTTCCCTCAGTCTTGCAGATGATTTCACCTCTGGTTGCTGCTGATTCCCAGTAATAAGGGGATGCTTTTCCACAGTGTTGATAAAGCACTTCTGAACGTCAGTGGATGGGAGCTGCAGTAGGAGTTTGCAGGCATTATCCTGGCTGCTGGGAATACGACGAGCCTGCACACAAATCTGTCAGGGGTTGTTGTAGCACAGTCTGGCAACTTTGGATTTTTATTTTGTTTTATTAATGCAAGTGATTACAGACCCTGAATTACCCCTCACTCCCTCCTGAAGTTAGAGGATTAGAAGGGCAGATGGTACAACGTACCTGAGGTCTGACAGGGAAACCGGCTGCTCTGGCTGAAATTAGCAGCTCTAGCTGCTGTGCACTGCCCGTATTTGCTCACACCTTGGCTTGCCAAGAAAAGTCTGGAGATGCCCCATGAGGACGCTTTCCGCTCGCCAAGGCTCCCACTGTGTTCCAAGGACATTTCCAGGCAGCGTCCTCAGGGTGTTTCAGGGAAGCAGCCGTGCTCCCCTTTCCTGCACCTAGCTGAGGGAGTGACTCCAGGCTTACTGCAAAAGGGAGAAGTACCAGGAAGCTCCATGCTATCAAAATCCTGTGCCAAAGGTGGCATGGAAGCTGAGCAGCAAGACCTGAGGAAGACAGGAGGGAGCCACTTGGCAGGGAGCAGGCTCTGCTCCCTGGAAGGGGGCTGGGACGCAGCCAGCTGCCTGGCTGGGAACACCACTATGTTCCCACAGCATCAAGCTGCATCTCCTGGTGTTCTGCAGCCAACTTGAACTGAATCTGCAGGAAGTTGTACCTCCAAATCTGGGATAGATGAACCATCTTTCACTGCAGGGTAACCACTGCAAGAATGAGCCCTGGTGCTTAACCAGACTTACAGTGCATTGCACCCACAATTTAGGGTGATGAGAGTCCTTGGGGGAATTGTGGGACCTAGTCCTCCGAAGATGTTCCTACAGAATCAGGGACAGACAGATGTTTACACAGGAGCCGATTGTTCAGGAACTGGACAAGGATGCTGGAAGTCCTTTCCTGCTGTCAGGTTAATAGTCTTGTTTCCATTTTGCTGATAACTCTTTGTGTTTGCATGTGAGAGCCAGGTCATGGCATCATTCTGGGAACTCCTGTTTCCTCTGTACTTGGAGAAAATGTCCTGAATGTGTTTTGAACAGAGACTGCTCAGGAGCCTGGGGCTGTTTTCCCACCCTATACTGTAATTTTGTCTTTCCTTGACTGCATTCACGTCTTTTGCTTCTTGACTTCCATGGCAACTCTCCCACTTACTTAGGGGCTTTTCCCAGGAAGAAGTCACTGAGTAATGTTGTCCCAGAGGCAGTGTTGGCTGCATATGGAGCGTGCCTCTCTCTGCCTTCTCATGTGACCCTGATGTATGAGTTTACAGCTTCCCGTTCCCAGTCCAACAGACCAACCATCACAATGTGTCCCTGCCATCTCAACAAAAAGATGGAGGAGTCTTGGGGGGATGGCAGGGAGGACTGCTGGAATTGCACAAACGGGGTGGGACTGTGGGAAAACGTCAGCATTAGTATTTATGCAAAAAAATGCAGTAGCCTTGCAGGGCTGTGGATGCCAGAGAGCTGGCCATAAATCACACCCTGACACCCCCAGCTCCTCAGCAGCTGAAATGTGCTTTTAACCCTGCACTGGCAATTCCAGTCCTCGGAGCATTCGTGGCAGAGCAGAAACCTTGTCTGGATGGTCTTGCATGAAGAGGAGCAATGTATCTTGCGGTACACAGGGCATCTTCATCCCTACCAGTCCCTTTGTGGGAAAGCTTGTGCTAATCCCTGCTCAACAATCCTAGTGGGAAGTCTGGACATGGGGTGGCACATGATGAGTTACAGGAAAATGTGCATGTATGAGAGATAAAATGAAGTCAGGTGACACCTTGCTCTGATTTGTCAGTAAAAGTGCTGCTCCAGACCTCTCCCCACCTAATTGTTGCAGATACATTAAGGATCCCTCTCTTGATTTGTCTTTGCAGTTCTTCACTTGCCTGGTGATCCTGTTTGCCTGCGAAGTTGCGGCTGGAATTTGGGGTTTTGTCAACAAAGACCAAGTAAGACGACTCTAAAACCTGTGTTTGTGGGGCTGGGAGGCTGGGGCAGAACCACAGCAGGTCCCAGCATGAGCTGTTTTGCTCCCAGACTGTTCCCAGACTGAGTAACAGGGGCTTGGATTAGCGGTGTGACCTGGGCAGGCCACCTCACTCCTCTTGGCCGGGCTGATGAACTTTAAATGTGGGCACTTGATGGTAGCAGCTGCCCCTTAGGGTATGTAGTGCAATGTCTCAAATAAAAATAGCCTGTCTCGATTGGGTCTCCTCCGTGCTGCCACACTGTCAGTCACAGAGGGAGTCGATTCATGCATGAAGTTGTGAAGGAAAGCCATCTGCACATCCTCAGTGCCAGGGAACAGAGAGCGAACCCAACCACGTCATGCCAAAGGGAGGCAATACTGTACGGGGAGAGCCTGCATTAACAGGATTGCTTGGTGCTTCCTGCTCTTCTCCAATATCATATAACCTGCTTCAGGCCATTTGTCTGCCAGCACTGGGCTTGCTGTGATCCGTATGCTGTGTACACATGAGGAGTATAAGTCCTGTGTCTGTCCCAGGCACCCTGCTAGGGACTGCTCAGATGAGGTTTCCTGGCTGGAGGAGCTGAACTGAAGGGTAGAACTGAAAATTGCAGCTTTTCACCTTCTGCTTCTGCTCACCTTCCCTTCACTATGGTCACATGTGCTCACACACAGGTTTGGTCTCGAAATGCAGAACTGCCCGTGTATGTGCTGTGCTGCAGCAAGCAGCAGGCTGGGTGTTGATCACTGGGCCTCAGGGGTTTGGAGGAGAGAAGGGGACTGCTTGTGCTCAAAGCCAAGGTTAGACTCTCTGGCAGAGTAGGAAATGTGTTTACTTTACTAAGAGACGTAAGCCAGCTGTGTAAGTAGGTGCTGACCTGCTCAGCTCTCACATGCATGTGGGCAATGGCTCACAGGCCTGAATGGGAACAGCCTTGTAGTCATTCAGCAGGAGAGAGCATGACTTCACCGGAATAAACTCTTCTGTGGCTAAACATATTATTATGCAGGCAGGGTGCTGTTTCCTAGCAACCTTAGTGAACTAATTAACCTCTGCAGAGGGGCTGTGCCTCCTGCAGATGTTAGTTTGTGAATCCTGAAGAGTCCAAGATGTGCAACTGCAACCGACAGCAAAAAAAAGTGAAGGCTGAGTAAGGAGGGACCCCACAGCTGTTGTGTCCCATCCTGGGGAGAAAGCGCTTGGCCACCAGAGCATAAAGCTGGGAAATGTAGGACTTCCCAGTACAGAAGTGATGACCTCAGCCCCTAAAATTAATTTTGCAGTTTAAAACGAAGGGTGGCAGTCTGTTGGCATCAGCTGGTTTTGCAGCCTTGATGATGAATGGGCTGTTTTGAAGTCCCTGCTCACAAGGCAGGCTTGCTTCTCCCTGCCTTGGTTGGGAGCAGTGCAGGCTGGGAGGGAAGCACTGAATGATCCCAGCCATGGAGAGATGCTTCCAGAAGGGACACTTTTCCACATAGCTGGAGGCATTCTCTCTCTCAGCCTGCCTTCTTGGAGATGATTTAGATTCAGAATGGAGAGGCAATAAATAGGATTTTTGAAATTTTTTATTTTTATGTACCGGAACCAAACAGTTTGATTGGAGAACATCATCCTCCAAAGCCAACTTTTTTGAGCAGTGATGAAGGAATTCTGGGATAATTGATTGAAATCATGCATCATCTTGCTGCAGTTTCTTTTTTCGTATGCTAATCCAGCCTGTGCTGCCAAGAGCAGATGTTCTAGAAAGCATTTTCCCTTTCTTGCTTTTATGTTTTCCTTTTGCTTCTCTTGCATGGCCTTCTTTCATCTCTCTCTCTCAAATTATTGAAGGATGTTAAAGGAGAGGTCACAAGGCCAGTTCCCCTGAAAGTTAGGAGATTTTTGCACTGTGGAGCAGACCCTCATAGGTGGCTGCAGTTCACCACCCAGGTGGCAGGGTTAGAGTATGGATGAGGTGTCTCACATAACCACTTGCAGGATAGCGATGTCTGTAAGGACCCAGCCAGGATTTTGCATCCATCTAAATGCACCTAAGTTCCTGACCCAAAGGAGCTGCCTCACTAGCCCTTAGTGTGCAATCTCTCCCAAATTCCTGCCATCCCATCTGAGCCATTCAATAAGCTGAGGTGCCCATATTTACAAGACAGCCTTGCCTGTGCATCCCACCTCATCCTGGCTTTTCCAGCGAGTCTCATCTCCGTGGGAAATGTGTTGCCTGCCTGCTTTGTCTGTATGTGGTTCAAAATGAGCCGTTTCTGCATTCTTGAGCCCAGCAGCACATCCTCGTGGGCTGAAAGCTGTCTCGAATCTTGTGGCTCACCCTCCAGGCCTTGGCTGTCTTTATCTGCTAGACAGAGCCCATGGAGCCCTTGGATAGTGTTGGCTGGAATCTGCTGGCTGGTGGATGGGTTTCTTAATATTTGCTACAGCTGGAGGGGCTTGAGCCCTATGAAACGCAGGCCTTTTTTCATGTGCCTGTGCAAACAAATGGGGTCCAAATCTATTTAAAAATTGCTCATCTTACTGCAAGTGCCATTAGAGGGAACCCAGCCTTCAAGCACAACTGCTGGATAGGTTTCCTCCTCCTCCTCCTCCTTCTTTGGCTGAAAGGGAGTTTTTTCTGTGTCTTTCCTAGATAGCCAAAGATGTGAAGCAGTTCTATGATCAAGCGCTTCAACAAGCGCTCATGGGAGAATCAGATGCAAACAACGCCAAAGCTGTAGTGAAGACCTTTCATGAAACGGTAAGATGGTGGTGGTCGTGCTGGAGAATTAATAGTGCAGGTCAGGAAAATGGATGGGAAAAGCAGAGTCTAAAGCAGATGATGCTGTGTGCAGGTCTTAGCCTATCAAGTTTACTGTTCTTACATGTTAAGAAGCAGAGTTGTGCTCTCTTCAATATTCTCTCCATCACAGGGTGCTGGGAAGTCTGGACCAAACTCTGATTAAGTTGCCTTCCATTTACCTCAGCACCCCTGATTTAAGTAAAATTCAATGGAAGAAGAATGTAGCTCTGAGAAATTAATCCTGATACTTGCTCCATTCAGCTGGAAAAAAAAATCTCTGGAGAGAGTTGGGTTCACTCTTCTCCAGGATATCTACGCCAGATCTGTCTGGGACTATTGTAGGAAGCATCTGAATTGTATGGAAAGAAAAAAGTTTGTTTGGGGACTTATTCCCCACCCTTGTTTTCCCCTCCAAGATGCCTCCTCAATCTTGGGTGGCTTCAAGAATGTGTAATGGTGGGGAGAACATTGCATAAGTGTTTGCTGTCTGCTAATGTTGGCTCTCCATTGTTTCTTTTTTCCTCTCTCCATGTAGCTGGACTGCTGTGGTTCTGATATTGTAACAGGGACTTTCACTCCTGTGTGGACGGATGACCTCTGCCGAAAGGACTCCCTGAAAAGCTTTTTTGAGGTAGGCACAGCTGCTGCAGGAAACCTTGGCTGCCAAGGAAATTTGGGGATTTATTGGGAAATAGATAAAGGGTAGAGATTTCATTTATTTGGGGGTGGTGTAGGATGTCGAAGGTTCCCATTTGGTTCTTCCTTTGCTGTTCCTGCTTGAGGCGTAGACAGGTGCAGAGGGATGAAGTCTGGTTGGAAGCCCTGGAGCCAAGTGGGGGCCTTAAGCGGGATGGGGGGGAAGCTGACCTGCCTTTCTGGGTGCCAGGGGTGGGTGAGGGGAAAGCAGGCTGTCTGACTGGTGTGCTTCTCTACCTCAGAACACAAACTGCCACAAAAAAATCGATGAGCTCTTCTCTGGGAAGCTCTACCTGATCGGTATCGCTGCGGTTGTGGTTGCTGTGATCATGGTAAGTGTGACAGCCTGGTGGAACAGGGAAAAGCCACCTTGGGGCATCGTGGTCCTCTTCCAGCTGGGCTGGATCTATCCCTCTCCTCTGGATGCCCCTGCAACTCCACATGCAGTACCAGCCCTGTGCACCCCAGAGCACTGGAACATGGCGAGACCAAGGGCTTCATCATCCCTCTGGGGAGTTGGGGTGTTAGGGGAGGCACTTGGCAAGTTCAGTAGAGCAGGAGCACCTGCAAGCCCAGCCAGAAGGGCAGAGCACCACTGAAACCTCCTCCAAAACCATTTGTTCTGCAGGCTGCTCTGTTTTGTCACTGGGGTCTGCAGTGGGAAGGGATTTGCTTGCTTTGCCATGTTGGGTTTGCTCTCCCTAGTGAGGGGCGGGTGCTGTGGGGTTGTAACACAGCATCTGTGCAAAGCCTGGGCTATAGTGCTGGAGGGATCTTGAGGCATTTGCTGTGTAGCTGGCAGCCAAAAAGCTTGTAAGGTACCACTAGTGCTGCCAGTGAGAGACAGGAGAACAGCACCTTATCTCAAATTGGCCAACTCCATATGAAAATAGCAACAAAGAGTAGCATTCCTGCCCTTACCTCTGGCATGAGTGTTAATGTGGAGTGGGGGACCTTGGGATGGGGGAGCTCCTGCATCGTGCTGGTTGTTGCCTCACTGGTGCCCCTGTGTCCCTTGACAGATCTTCGAGATGATCCTGAGCATGGTGCTGTGCTGTGGCATAAGGAACAGCTCCGTCTACTGAGCCGTGAGAGCCGGGCAGGGGAAGGGGGGAGCAGGGCGGACGGCGCTAGAGGGGACCCCAAGTGCCACCGAGTGACCAGGAGACATTTCAACAACAGACAAAGAAAATTATGTATATAAATGCTTCCAATATTACCATACAGTACTTATCATTTTTATTTTGAAGTACTTTTTTTTTTTTTTTTTAAATAAATAAAACTTTCCCGTATCTTTGTGGCTGAGTTAGTTACACATCAGTTTTGTGTGATGGGAAAGCTGCTGTAGCAGGAGATCAAGTCCTTCCTCCCCCTTCCCCACCCCCAGTAACTCAGAAGTAACATTGGTGGAAGATGTACAGAGGAGAAGGCTGCAGCCTGGTCTCAGAAAACTTTGCCTTGGTTTTACCAACTTTTTAAATTGGATGCTGAAGCAGAATTTAGCATTTTTGTTAATTTGTACTCATCTTTTCCAACCATCATCCCAGCTCCCTGGCATTTCCAAGCTGTCCGTAGGGAAGCCTGGCTGACTACCCAAAGCCTGGGAGAGAGGAGGGGGGAGGATACAGCCTCCATCGCCAGGGTGTAATGTATCCCGGGGGAAACACAGGCATTGTTCTTCTCCAGCCTGTTTCCATCAGTAGGTCAGTCCTTAACAGAAGTCATGCTGAAACTTTTTTACTCTCTAAAGAGTAGAAATGTTTTTTGGTTTTGTGTTGTTTTTTGTTTTTTTCTTGGGGCTATAACTTTATAAATTGCTCATTTCCATTGATTCATTACATTAAAAGGTCAGTGGCTGGGGGTGAATTTTAGTCCCAGTTTTTCAAATATAAAAAACTGAAAATTAAATTACTTTTTTAATGTCCTTCAGTGTTTCATTATAGACATATGTTTCAAGGAGAATCTAGTTCTATACCAAGTTTCCACTGTTAAGCTAATGCTCACACAGAAATGATATTGGAAAAAGATGAAAATATTTAAAAAATGTCCTTGACTTTAGAAATCCTGCTTTTATGTACTGCAGGATGACGCTTCGGTGTTCCCAACCATCTGCATACATGCTTAAAATTTCATCTTTGCATCACTCTCTTGTTCAGTGAAATTATTCTTAATTATAGCATGTTGTCACACACTGTAATATTGCTGAGAAATTGTCATAATCTGATTATGAAAAAAAAAGGTTATTTTTAAGACTTTCCAGTTATATTAACAGCAGATCAGCTTATAAAATCAAGGTAATTTAGCATGTTAGATCACACCAGTTGAAACACATTCTTGTGATCTGGTAACTTTGGTTATCACTTTGATGTATGTGGCTTCTTTTATATGCCACTCTGTTACTATCATGTAGATAGAGGGGGAGAGTGACCCAGGAGCTATGTAATAAAATCAGAGTGTCACAAAAAAGATTATCTATATGTATAGTTCTATAGATATATATTTTTAAGCAAAGCCTTTTCCTTAGCCGTGTGGGCACTTGAGCTGGAAATTATAGCATCTCTAAGCTCTTTTGCCACCTTGAAGCAGGTAAGGGGAGGAGTTAAAATTAGTGATCACTTTCCCCACTTCAGGAGTATTTCTGTTTCTTAAAGTATTTCATTCTCCCCCTTTGTCACAACAAAGAGCTTCAGATCTGATAGGGAGGGAGACCTGTGGTCATCAATCATTTTAAACTAGTACCTTGTCCACTGCACGTGGCTGTCATGGCTGTTGCCACTACAGGATAGAAGATTCCTGCATTGGGGCAAACTGATCCATTCAGAAGTTTTTCTTCCCTTCTACTCCCCCCTTTCCTCTTCCTGCCTTTTAGTATATAGGGCCTTTAAAAAGTATATAGGTAAATATATATAAATATATATATAACAAGTTGTGCTGGGTAAAGAGGAGGAAGTGCTTCAACAGATCTTCATATTGAGGGGTGGGACAAGAAAAGATTCAGCCTTAGAAATAGCCTTAAAGCAACACTGCCCTGAATGTCCATGTTGTGCACATTGAGAATGAGACGAGGTTCTGCAGTAGGTAACCCCTTCCCCTGCTCCCCAGCGTAGCTCCTTCAGGTCATCTACTCTGTTATGTGGCCATATGTATATGCATCATCCAAGCATGTGTGTTTACATCTATGTGCATCAGGATTGTCAGCATACTGAATGGATGTGTAACTTGCCACCTTTTCTGTTGACTGTTGGTAAATGTGTATAAATATGCCATTAAGCATTTCAATTCTGTTTTCTTTTCCTTATACTGTATTTTTGATATCGTTCAGTATTCAGTTGATGCTGTGTACATAGCTGGAGCTCTGTTTGAAGACAGACTGGGCGTCGATGCAGATCAGGTGTGTCCTCAGACATTGTACTTTAAGGGTTTGAGTTGTCCCAGGCAGGAGCAATTGGGACAAAGTGGTACTTGGGAGAGGGAATCAGAGCTGTGAGAGGAGGAAGAGCAGGAAGTTTGCTCAGACTGTGTCCCACAGGGGCTGCAGTTCACCCTCTGGCTCATTTCAGAGGTGGCTTGCCATTGTGGAGAGCTCCAGAGGCAGCTTCCTGGGCCATCTCCTGTTTCTGTGGCTGCTGCAGGAAAGGTGCTCGAGAAGGGGAACAGCTAGAGAAGGGTCGTGGGAGCGGGGACAGAAGGATGTTTGCAGAGAGAGGACAATGCTTTCTTTAGTTACCAGCTGAGTCCCCACCCTTGATGGAATGGTCCTCAGCTGGAGGGGTCAGCCCTGGGAGAACAGGGAGAGAGAGGAACCATCAGGCTTAGGAACAATGAAGTAGTTGAGAAACCCTCTCTGGAAAAAACTACCCCCTTGGGTCTCCTGTGAAGCTGGACCTGAGTTTACACAAACTAGGAGGGGAGCTGTGAAGGGCTGAGGGGACTCGCCCCATTGCAAGCCCTCAGGATCCAAAAGCCACAGGGCTCTTCTTCCAGTTGGTCAGTCCCAAAGCTGGCTGAGGTGAAGGGGGAAAACCCACTAGGCAGGACCCCTGCTCTGCCCCAGCGCCTTTCCTGCATACCTGCACCTTTGTGTGTGCAACATGGCACCCTGTACTGCTCCTCTCCACACCCCGCAAGGAAGGAAAGGATGAAATTGCAGGCTCTAAATACAAACCCCTCCCTCTCCATGGAAGCATCCCTCCTGGAGCTAGTGGCAGCTGAGAAAATGGCTGTGAGCTGAGGTGGGGACGAGGAGTGTCAACTGTCCAGGTCTGAGTTCAAAGACCGCATTGGAAGGTCAAACAGAGCCGCTGACAGCTTAACTGAATGCTTGGGATTTTTTCATACTGTGGAGCATGCCACAAAGCAGTGTGTTTAACTTCTTTCTGCCTTTTTTTTTAAAGAAATGAAACAAAAATCAATTTAATAAACATTTCTCATAGTGTGCATAGTGTGATGAACTGCTGCAATTTTACAACCAGTTAACCTTAACACGAGGATGCTTTGTGAACCAGGCTTCAACAGCATGGGTTTTTACAGCCTCTGGGAGGGGGGCCTGCAGGCAGGCTGAGGATGCATCTGGACTGGTTCTGAGGGAAGGCAAAAAGGTTGCTTGCCAGAAGTGGTGGCTGCTGCAATTGTGCCCCCCCGTCAAGGGAAGGGGGGCACAGCTGTAGGGGGACTAATGTGGATTGCAAAAAAGAGTGACTGTGCTGAAATTCGGCGGGGGGGGTGGGGTGGGTGGGGTGGGTGTGGTGGCCGTACTGCACACACTCGAGGGGCTCCTCCTAAAGCGACCGAAAAAGGCCCAAAATGCCCTGTGCTGCCATGTGGACAGGGACTGGGCTGGTTTGCTTCTTGTGGATGGTCTGGTAATGCCACTGTTGCTGCCCCCGCCTGCCCCTCCGCACCATCGGGGCAAGCCTGGCTGAGAGCACTGTGGGAGGCCAGGTGCTGTGATCCCTCAGCTGGCTGCCTGCCTCCGTCCTGTCTTGGACTTTGTGCTGTGTTTGAAGCAGGAATGTCCTGTGGCGGCTGGCAGCCATCGCCCGTGCTGGTACAGAGAGGGAGGGGATGCGGGTGAGGGAGAGCAAGGAGGGAGCGCAACACTGAGCTGCTGCAAAGAAAGGCAAGCCCTGCTCCCAGTGGCTCTGCCTGTGCTACGAGATCATGCCCATCTGTTGTTCTTTCACTTGTTTACCTGAATGTTAATGGAGTCGGACATAATGACTTCTGGAAAGAAAAAAAAAAAAGTGATATTTAAAAACAATAAACAAAAAAAGAAACAAAGCAATTCCCCCTTGTTAGTGGATTTTTAATGATGTGTTGTCAGATCTTGTTTCCTTCCATCGCGTACTGATTTCTGCCACGTCTTCCAAGGGAACAGGCTTGTCTCATTCTTGTATTCAAGCAAAATTTGGGCTGCAGGGAATACCGTCCTCAGCTGACCCTCTAGGTGGTTTCCCATGAATGTGATGCTTTGCTTCATGCCTTAAAACATTTGGATTGTGACACTGCATTGTTGCTCCAGATGGGGATAAAATTATTCCTGCCTCTGAAGCTAGGATTAAGCTGATGTGAGTCACTGTCAGACCCAGGCTGGTGTTCAAGGGGGAGAAATGATAGTGGAGACTAACTGGCAAAGCACAGCATGTATTTGGCATCCAGGGTGTGTGCCTTGGGACCTCAGCCTGGAATTACAGCTGGGATCTTAAACCTTCCCCAGCTAAATGCAGTCCCCTTTGTTTGCACTTCAGGTCCGAGTATGAGCATTGATGTGCTTGAAACAGATGAGTGGAATATGATACTGGGAGAGGACTGGGTAAAGCAGGCCCCTTTAAGGTTGTGTGGAGATAAGGGTTATCATTGGAAAACAGCAGTCCTGCCATGTCGGCGCATGTGAAGCCACGTGGATAACCGACGGTGAGGGGAAGGGTGGATGGAGTGCTTGCAGCTTGTTTGTGCTCATATTGCACAGACAACCCTGGCTTACGCTTCTCTTGTTTAACATTTTTCTCCAGAGATCTGAAGGGCCTGGAAAGTCACTGGAGACCTTACTGTGGAATTCTGCTGCCTAGGAATGTGACTGGAATTTTTTTTTTTCTTGTGAAACAAGATTTTTCAGGAATTAAAAATACAAGCATGAATTTTTCTAAACTAGATCAAGCCGGGATTTTTTCCAGTGGAAATTCTTTTCCTCCTCCCTCCCAAACTGGTTTATTTTTTCTTTTTAAAACCTCCTAGAGTGTTTCTAATGAGAAGTTTGGGAGGCATTTTTTGCTTTGGCGAGCTCTGTTTCGTAAGCTTCTTTCTGGGCTGTTTGTTTTCTAAGTAGCAATGAGCCTAATTGTCTCGTACTAAGACAGCAGTGATTAACATGCATAAATTGCTTATGCCATTCCCTAATCAGAGGTTGTCGAAGCTGTAACCAAGAGCTGCAATATTCTCACAGGAGGGAATAAATCCAGCTCTCCCATGCCAGAGCTGTTTATGGTGGAGGTTCCTGCAGAGGAAAGCACCCTCACTGCTGGATCTGGCCGCACCCTCCCTGCCAGCTCCCCTTGCCGGGCTCAGAGATGAAGGATGTGTTAGTGGCTGTGCTCACATTCCTGCTCTGAACCACAGTTTCCTTTGCTGGGCACGACAGCATGGCCCTTCCAGTTAGGACAGGAAAGAAGGTGCCTATTTCAACAATCTCATTCACTGTCGGTTGTGGTAGGGCTGGGAGCTATGGCTGCACCGGTGGAATTACAGCCCCCAGAGATGAAACATCTGCCACCAGTGGGTGCTGAAGGGGAGAGCAAAACAATTACCTACCTGACCAGCTCTTGATTAGGTGGTAGACACAGGCTAGGAACCCCAAGTCCCATAAGTACCATGCTGTGCACCTGAACTAGATAGAGGCTGCGTATTTTTGCCTGACCACTTCTCCGTTTCAGCCTGGGGAGCATCACATTGCCTTGCACAGGGCATAACCTCAGCAGGAGGACACAGAAGTGCTGTTTGGTGCAACCCCTTCAGCTGACCTCTGGCGGCCCTACACTTTCACTTCAGTACCCACGGATCTGGAGCAAACAGAAAACACCTCCTAGGTGCTAAAACCACTGCATAACCGAAACCCACGTTGTTTTCACGCTTGCACACACATTAGAGGGTATATAAACTTTGCAACTACTGCAGACTGCCTGGTGTTTCTCGCTGGATTTAGATGACCCAGCTCAAGTGCCAATGGTTGCAAGTAACACTTCTAATTACAGTTTAATCACACCTTTTCCTTTTTTTTTTTTTTTAAGTGTTTCTTGGCCCTGCTTTGCTAGGGCATTCCCTCATGCCAGAACACAGCTTTGCTGAGTACTGAGAGGTGTTGGTGTTAGGCCAGGCGAGATGGCATGCACACAACACCCTGCCTGCTGACTGCAAGCAAACTCCTGAGATTTCCTCCAGCAAGGATTCATGCTGTTAATGCAAGGTTCAGTGTTGGCTGATGGAGCTCCCACAAGTCTTGTTGGAACAAGAGGTCTGGGGAGTTTTAGGGTTCTGTGGGATTTTTTTGTTAATGTTAACTTCAAGGCCCTCAGCTGGTTCCAGTGACCTTTTTCAGCCTTTCATTATGCATTGGTATCAGGCACCTTAGGGCAGTGATAGGGAAAAGGAAAAAGCAGCAAGATTGGGAGAAGGGTTTTCTTAGTACAAATATTCTGTAGTTAAATCAAAATGAACAGACATCCCCAAGTGGTTTTGTTTCTTTTAAAAAATTGAAGTAATTGCAGAGAGTATTAATTTTGCTCATAAAGGACTTCAGTTCCCTCCCACACATGCAATGTCTCTAACAAAAAAAGGGGTTGTGGTGTCTCCCTGCAGGTCCTCTATAGGCTGGCAATAACATTGTGAAGAACAGAGTTGATAAAGACCTTCATAGCCTGCCTGCATTAAAACTCACTCCACAGGAACTAATTTTATGTAGTTACCTGAGGGGAAAATAGAACCAACATGGGTAAACAGCACTGGAATAAATCTAATCTGCTTGCAGGACCAAATGAAAGTACAAAGTAAAACAGGTAAGTGAAGCTCAATGTAGAAGGGAGGTGGTATCAAACACTAAATTCTGAAAACCCACCCCACAGGGGATTTCAAGGCCATTTGTAGGATTTCATTCTGGCAAATGGGAGAGGACGACTCATTTATTTCCTTCAGGCTGTACCAGTCTGGCTTGGTATGACTGCCTTTCCCCAGCAGAGAAGGTTGCAGTGGTCATGACTCTGCTTTTCCTTTTTGCCTGCAGGAAAATACTCTTTTCCCTCCCCACCTCCCCTCAAGAGCTCCAGCATCAGCTGCATGTGGCCACATCTGAGTAACCTCCATACTCCTTCCAGATGCAGGAGACGTTGAAAAATGCGTCTTGTTGCTCTGTCTGGCTTGCAGGATCTGGGTGGCTGCTGGGAAATGGCCTGCTGCTTTCCTAGAGCTGTGAGGAGAGGGGCCAGCGGTCCCTGCCCCAGGCACCTACCCCAGGCTCCAAGCGCAGGAGCAGCAGCAGGAGCCTGCCAGGGAGCAGCAGAAAGAGTTACTGGATGGGGCCAAACAACAGATTTATTTGCAGGAAAGGAGCACAAGGCGCCCATGACGGGGCTGAGGCTGCTGTGCATTTTCACATGCCGCCCCCACACACAGGGACGCGCTGGCTTCCTGCAGACACATGGAGCCATCTCTGCAAATGAGCGGCCCCTCGAGCCTGCACGCTGGATACAGCCTGCTTGTTTGGATAATGGCCTGTGCTGCAGCTCAGATCCACCTTCAACTCCCTCTTCAAGCCACCTCAGTTCAGGCCAGCAAGGGGAAAACACTTTACCATCTGTTGGTCTTCAGACTCTGACTCATTATTTTTATTTCAGCTGTCGCCAAGCAATAATGAAAATCCCAACACACCAGCATATCCACAGCTGCAAGCTGCCTTGTCCTCAGCCACCAGAGAATGAGCAGCTCAGCCTCAGTTCTCCACAGTGTGCAATACTAAATCACACAGATTCACAAAATAATCTGAGTTGGAAGGGATCCACAAGGATCATTGAGTCCAACTCTTAAGTAAATGGCCTGTATGGTGATCAAACCCACAACCTTGGTGTTGCTAGCACCATGCTCTAACCAGCTGAGCTAATGTCGGGGTCATGAATAGAAAACGAGGAAGGATGAAAAGAGTACATTCAGGTTCCTTAGTCATCAATACACACAGCATCCAGGCAAAAAGTGAGAACTTGCAGCCTCTGGAAATGGAGAAATGGGGTTTGTCCCTGAAGGCACCCACATCCACAGGTGACAGACACTGGAGCTGGTGTTGCCCACTCCTGCCCCTTTAAGCCCCTGACCTAAAGAACAAAGGTTTAAAACAAGACAGTGCCATTGTCTGCACCAGTCTATGTACCCTGCCTGTCTCCACTCTTACAGAACTGGGACGTGCCACTGCTTACTCCGCATCCTTTTTCCTGCCTGCTCCTTACTACGCTCAGAGACTCTCCTGCTGTGTCCCCAACACCCTAGACCATGTTACACAGCACTGGCAGCCTTTACCCAGGTTTACTCTTCCTTTTGTTCACCCATTTACTGCTCTCCTCCTTTCCATTCCTGCTTCACCTACTACAAGATTCATGTTTTCCTTTCCTCCCTCCATCTGGATACCCATTTGAATGCCTCTGACCGTACTACCATATGCATATACATAAAAAACACCAGGATCACCAAATGGGGAAACACCTCTCGAGCTGTTCTAAAACTACAGCATGACTCCAGCTAGACGGAAGACATTTGGCAATAACCTCATCACTGCTGCCAAGTATATTCCAAACACAGACCTCGTGTCATAAATTACTGTAATTAGCAACCCTCCAGCAGGCAAAAGTATGTATTTAAAAACTGAGGATGCATATGAAGTGGCTGCAGTTTATATTACGGGTGAGTCACGGTGAGGCCCAGCTTGAAGGGAGCCAGTGAAGCCTCTGCAGCCACAACATTGTCTGGCACAACCCCCCCGGCACAGCAAACCCTTTTTCCTAAACATAGGGTAAACAAGCTGAATACTGAAGCCTCTTGGGAAATGTATTTGCGCTGAAAATTTGAACTTTTTGCTGAAATAAGGGGAAAAACAAAAATCGAGCCTCTTTGGCCAGTGCCAATAAAACATTTTCAGACGCAGCTCCACTTCTTGACACACGCACAAAAAATGTTCTTCTGGGGCAGAAAATGGAAACTTTTTTTTTTATTTGGATGGATAGTTGTTTTATGCCTCAAGTGACTTGGGGTTTTCTGGTTTGAGAATAAACACGTAAGGGGGAAAAAAAAAAAGGAACAAAACAAACAAAAAAACTTCGGATGTGTTCGTGGTGGCCAAGCCCTACTTTTTCGATGAGAAAAAAACGGGTTTTTTTTTTTTTTCCA
>VXAD01003445.1:609145-648490 GCA_013399195.1 Dicrurus megarhynchus
CGGCGACCGCGGAGGGCGGCGGCGGTGCGGTGCCTGCCCCTCACGGCGCCGGGCAGCGCCAGGGCGGCACCGCGGCTCTCGGCGGGGCACGGGCGAGCCCCGCACCGAGCTCCGCACCCGGCCCAGCACTGAGCCCCGAGGACAGCCCCGCACAAGCTACGAAATGTCGGCGCTGCGGTGCGCCCTGGGAGCTGTAGTCCCACCGCTCAACCCCGCTTCGCCCCACGCCCCGGCTCGCAAAATGTCCCCCGCCGAGGGAAGGCGGCCGCCTACAACTCCCAGGAGCGCCGAGAGAGGCGGAGCGGCGAGAGGGCGGAAGGCGCCGGCCCCTTCCGCACCGCTGTCGCCGCCGGGAGTTGTGGTCCCGCCGCCGTTTTGCCCGCTCCGTGGAGCCTGGCAGGGACTCGGTGTCCCGGCGCACCGCGGGCTCTGGGCGGAGGGGCAGAGGCGGGAAAGGCGGGCGGCCGCTGTGGAAGTTGTTGGGGCCGTGCGGTGTCGGGGTACGGGGCTCTCCCCCTTCCATTTTCTCCCCCTCCTTTCCCTTCCTCGGGAGGGTGGCGGCCCCCAGGGTGCAGAGGCAAGCGAGGGGCGCGTGGGTGCGGGCGGTTCGTATCCAGCAGCATCCCGGGCCGGGAAGGGCGCTGGGCCCGGGGTGGACGGGCGGCACAGCTGGGGCTGCACCGTGACCTTCCTCTCCGCGACTGCCCAGGGGCCGCTGCTCTCTTCGCTGTTCCTCTTCCCTGTTCCTTGGCGCGGGGGCCTGCGGATCCCTGTCCCGAGTGGCTGTGTGGGCTTTGGTGCGGTGCTCTCCGTGCCATGAGAGCAGGCCTGTGGCCGTGGTTTGGGGTGACTGAGGTCTCCGTCCTCCTCGCAGGCTGCAGGAAGACGCACAGAGCCTGTTTGGGCAACACCAGAATGGAGGAGCCCAGTGGGGACCTTCCCGTCCGGGCAGACGTCATCCTTTCCGAGTCGTGCTGTGATCATGTCACCGTAACAAACCTGTGAGTGAGTCTGGTGTGCTGTAAGGGCCAGCATGTTTGGCTAGTGACGGTGTTAAGGCTAAAAAAATCTCCGTAGGAGCTAAGTATCTCCTTTCTGTCATAAGTGCCCTCAGATAAGAGATTCCCGTGATGAACACTTTTATTGCCACCTGAAAACAGCTATTTTATTTAACTGTGTACTTCAAGGCCTCTTCTGAGTTGTAGTTGTTACTTTTCATGTGTTCCAAAACTAAGCAGAAGACTGTCATTTTAAGAGGATTATAACCCACTAGGGGTTACATGGAGGGCAGTGTTTTCAAAAGCAGCCGTCAGATCATGGAACGTAGCACTCTGTGTGTTGGGTTCCTCAGAAGTTTCTCTGTGTTTTATGCTTCATGAAAATCTCTCCCTAGCTCTGAACATGACCTTTCTTTGAAAACAAGTCTGTGCTACCCATGATCTTAATAGTTAGCAGCACTTAATGTTCGCAATGCATCGCTATTATTTTTGTATATTCTTAGCTGCATTTAATAATGTTTATTAGGTACTGGCTTTCTGCACGTGCAAATTACAAGCTTGAATTTTTTTAAAACCTCTCTTCCGTTGTACAGGATAAAGTTGGCAGTGTGAATGTGGAGACTGGGTAAATAAAGTGGTGCCTGCCTTATTAGGTTGTGTGCTGTTCTTCTGCCAAAAATTCAGTAATATCTGTGGACTTCTATACCACCTTGAGTTTGTGTCAGATTTAGAACCCAAGTTTGTGTCAGATTTAGAACCCAGTTCTGCAGCTTTGGATGATTCAGGGGGACGGAATTATTTTTAAAACTACATTTCCAGTATTGTGATGGAAATGTTTGTTTTCTAGGGTGGAAGTGCTGAGATCTTTGGTGGCTTTAACTGACCCTCAGGAGGGGAAGCTGACTCAGTCTCAAGAGAAAGTGAGTGACTAACAGACTTTCCATGTCTGTTTACTGCATCGTTTCAGAAGAGCCTATAATTAGGTAGTCAAGCTTATTCTAATAATATGTTAGAACTGTTTCTATAATTCATGTGAGCTGAACCAAAACGTGTGTGTGCCAGCTCTCTTTCCAGTTGCCCAGCAAGTGGTTGCGTGATCATTGACCACCTGAGTTCAGCAAGGTTCCCTTCAAGCAGGTGGCACTGTCAGGTATTCCAGCTGCTCCTGGAAGTCAGGCTTCAAATCATGTTGTCATCTACTGACTGAACGGCCAGCTCTTGCAGGCCTGTGGTTGCAACCTCTCCTCGTTTTTGTGGCAAGCATGGCACATGTGATTTGTTTTCTTAGTCCAATGGGATTGATTTCTTGAGCTGGCTCATTTTCTGATTCCTGGACTCTAGTGATGACATGAGAGCTTAAAGCCAAAGGAAGGAGTGGAGCTGGTACTTTATTCCACATCAAAGCACACTTGAAACAGCGACCCTGATAATTCTGTGGGTTTTCTGGCTCTGACCTGGATCAGTGATAGTGTCCTTTATAATAGGCAGAACATGATGGCTGTTGGAACAGCAGGTACAGTGCAATGCAGTAAGGATTGTAATGACCAAGTCAAAGTGAGAAATTGGGTGCGTTTTTGTGGATTTTTACAGTGTGAATAAACACAGGGTGTAATATGCAGAGGTCATTGCTGTCTCTTGGAAGATGTGCAAGACAGCTTTGGGGGATTCAGATTTACTCAAGAGCTTTATATTCATCTTTTAGTAATTAGACCTGCTGTAACCTGTAATGAAATTTGGTAGCACTACTTTCAATTACTTCATATTCTTGTATTCAGTCTCGTGTAAATCTTTAATTTTAACGTGCATTCATTCCTTAAATAATGTTTTCATTTGAAGCAAAATTGCTTGGGAATCCCTAAAGCACTGCTAACTGTTATACTGCAGTTGTAATTACTTTTCATGACACAGAGTGATGGGCTCATGCTTGGTTCTCATTTCACAGTTAAGTTTTTATGCTCCTTTGTATTCTAGGCACTAAACTCGCTGGGCATTTGGAAAACTGTATTTAGAGTTGTTCCCGGGCCTACATCAAAGACCTCAGTGGAGTGACAGCTCGAAGATGGGAGACCAGGAGGCAGGTGAACCTTTTCTGGGGATAGTGGCTGATGGTGCCAGAGACTACGAAGGAGCTCTGCCCTCAGACACGGTGTCGCTCAGCGATTCTGACTCTGATGACTTGGGGCTGGCGGGTGAAGCAGAAGTTGATACAATATCTCCCCAGGAGCCGTCTGTAGATGAAGGGGATTTCAGATCAGGGGAGATCCCTGACTCTTCAAACAGTGGTCACAGATCTCCTGTCCAGCCATTCCATCTGAGGGGCATGAGTTCTATGTTCTCTCTCCGTAGCCAGAGCATTTTTGATTGCCTGGAAGAGGCGGCCAAGCTGTCTGTGCCCTCAATGCCTGAAGATAATGTTGTTGATGGGAGGTTTAAGCGTCCGTTGCCTCCCACCACAGTTTCAGGTACCATGGTCCCAGAAAACATGGGAAAGCAAGCCAGACCAGTGCAGGCTCCCAAAACCTCTCCTGCGGTGCCCGACTACGTGGCACACCCAGAGCGCTGGACCAAATACAGCCTAGAGGGAGTTTCAGAGTCCAGTGACAAGACTAACAGGGCAGTGGCCATGGAATTTCTAGGTGGTTTGAAGAAAAGAGGGGAGCAACAGAGCTCAGCTACCCAAGATAGCTACACCCCATCCTTCAACCAGGACCCTTCCAGCTGTGGAGCTGGGAGGATTGTCTTCACCAAACCAACTAAAAGAGGTGTTGACGGACTGGAAAAGAAAACATCAACAGGAGAGGATGATAAGAAACAGATGAAGACAGATCTGAAAGGAAAACCTCTTAAGAAGACTGATGACTTGAGGGAAGAAGATAAGGTAGAGCTGGGGCACTTAGACAGTGACAGTGGAAAGGCAGCAGAGGAGGAGGAGTGCATGATGGAGGGGGACCGGAACACAGAAGATAAACTTGATGCAAGCCTTAGGGGTGCAGCTGAAGAGCCATTGCTGGGAACAGTTGGATTCCACTGCAGTAAGAAGAAGAGCAGGAAAAATTTCCGACCTAAAGTAGATGATGAAGGGGAGGAGGAAGAGTCCTGAAGGATGAAGCACATCCCAGGGCTTGTCTTGTTCATTTTCTTTCTCTTTTTTTTCTTTTTTTCTGGTCTGAAAACCACGTGATGGCTTTTTGTCCAACAGTTTGCGTCAGAGACACCAAGAACGTTTTATATTGTTAGAAATTAAGCTACCTGAAATAAAATCCAGACTTTTTGTTTATGAGAAGTCCATGGGCACAGGATAGTTGCATCCTGGCAGGAGAGAATAAGGTGTGCTTTGTTTGCTTGAACAGCTAGCTCCCTGGGTCTTGCTCTGGGGCTGAAGTATCCTGCAGGGATTCCTAGTAACTCCAAATTTTGGAGTTGTTCCCAAATCCTATAGAATCCTGGAGAAAAGGTGATGAGGTCATTATGTAGAGATTTTTAAACAATGAAAATAAAATCTAGTCTTCCGCTAGATGTGATTTCCCCTGGCCCTGTCCCAGGAAGGAAAACCCCTTAACTTTTTCTTTAAAAACATTCTTCTCTCATTGCCATTGAGGGTGAAAGTACAACAGTGCCCAGTTATATGATGTGATGATCCTTGACCTGCACCTTTGTGTATCCTTTCCAGGAGGTGCTGCTTCCATATTGATTGTGTGTGGATTGGGGGACTTTGTAGGAATGAGATATTTATACCAGTACTGGATACTTTTTTGTTTTATGTGATACAATAAACTTTCAGTTGTAACTTGATTTCATCTCTGAACCATGTTGAGTAATGCAGCTGTAGAGTTTTACCAAATACTTTATTTGATTTGAAAACTGTCTTGGAAACCTTTTAGAGTGTTCCTCTAAGTTTGCCATCTTGTTAACTTCTCCCTCAAGTCTTACAGATTCTAAACCTCACATTTTTAACATTTTCAATCATTTTACAATGTGTAGTCCCCTCATAGGATGAGTCATCTCATACAATGAATCACATTATAAGGAATGTCAAATGTAGTAAGTTTTTTCCACAGTGTTAGTAAATTTAATAAATAAGGTTGAAAGATTAAATTCTTTGAAAGGTTATACAATTTGAAACTCAAACTAGTTCAGGTCAGTATGAACTGGCTTTTTTTTTTTTGCCAGTATTCTAAATGAACCAATCCCAAGGGTAGTATTTATAACTGTTTGAGGGGGTGACTTCTTCTGGGGGGGAGTCCATCTGAACAATAATTAACTGGGAGGCCCAAATCACTTGGCTTTGTGTTTGAACAGATGCATCATTTGGCAGAAGAAGCAGAAAACACTGTAAAAGGAGCAGTTGTGCTCCTTATTTTGGAGCTTACCTTTTAGTTTTCAGAGGAGAATGTATTTCCTCCTGAGTGTGCACTTGGATGCACATTAGTTGATGGGTCATTGGTAAATACACTGGTTGCTCCAGTGCATGTGAGTGGGACATAGCAAGTCCAAATGGATAGATTTTGGGTTCCAGTGGATAATTAGTGTGCTGATCACGATGAGGATAGTAGCCATTTCAAAGTGGAAGCTGCTGCCAAGAGTAGGGAGTGCTGGTTGTGAGTCTATTATATCCTAACGAAAAAATGCAGCTCAGTACAAACTTACTGGGTTTATGAGTTCTGCTTGCCCAGGGTGAGGAATAGGTAGGACTACTAAAATTCCATTACTGCTAATGGAGTCACAGGCCTGGGGCAGAGCTGAATAACTGGACAAATGCCTGTTTCATGAAGCCATCTTAACAAGATTAATATCTGTTAATAAAAGGCTCATTTTTGTCAGAGCTGAGATTTATTTTTTTTCCAAC
Source organism: Dicrurus megarhynchus (assembly GCA_013399195.1). Lineage (NCBI taxonomy): Eukaryota > Metazoa > Chordata > Aves > Passeriformes > Dicruridae > Dicrurus > Dicrurus megarhynchus. Next base: position 614,990 of record VXAD01003445.1, read on the forward strand.
CTCTGGTAACAAAAAGCTTTTGTGCAATCTACAATTACATTGCATAGAGACAATATTATATGTGTGAGGAAATGCAGCTGAGGCTTATCAGTGTCAGACACAGCCCAATACTTCCCCCTTCTGATGCTGTTTATATTATTCCAAAGAAATTTCCCCTTACAGGATACTATTGATATTTTAGTGGTGTATCTTGCAAAATTCTAATAAAGTCAGCGAGCTTTTCTATGCTAAAAATGTTCAAGCCAGTTCAAGTAATGGAAAAAGCCACTAACAGCCCAAATTCCTAGTCTGCAGGATATTTCTTGGTACACATTCTTGTTTTAAAGTCTCTTAAGTGATTTTTTTTTTTTCCCCTGACCTTTGAGAAAGAAAAGTAAAATGAAATCAGATGCTTAGGTGTAGAGGTATTCCATGTAGTGTGATACACGGAGGCAAAGGCTCCTTTCCAGCAGGAAGGGGCAGCAGCTGTGATGGAGCACGGGAACAACAAAACCCAGGTGTGATTCCAGTCTCTGGGGCTGAGTGAGGAGCTCTCAAGAAGGAATACCAACAAAGGAATGCCTCACAGGAGCCAGTGTTGGAAGAGAAGCTGGTGAGTGCAATTGTTTGAGAGTTGTAGGTACTCCAGGAACTGTATGGATTGTAATGGTTCAGTATTCAGGCCTTTTCCTGTGGAAACTATTTCTTGATTTCCTTTTCTAAGCAGCTCAGAAGTACAAGCTTGATTTCTTGGCCAAGGAAGGAGCTTGTTTTTTAAGTGCGTAAGTGATGGCCCTTCCAAAGGGAGACTCCCTTGAACAGAGAAGTGTGGAATTTGGCAGTGATGATGGTGGCTTGAGGGTGTGGTATCTGGAGAACAAATGGTATTTAGAAAATAAGGTGATAGAGTCACCCTGGAGGAGAAAGCTTTTAGTGCTCTTTGTAGAAAGGTTTTGGAGAAAGGGCCGAGGAGCAGCAAGAAGGAAAGCTCAAGAAACTGCTGGAGAAGGACCAAGAAGTCCTCAGCAATGTCAAGGACTGATAGTGCTTAGCATACAGAGCCTTTAGGCCTTCATGAGATTAGGATTTTACTTCTACAGTAGTTCAGTAGGACAAAAGGTTTAATGTGAAGAAATAGAATAAAATTTAATTATCGATGTATTCAATGTCAGTCTCAGACTGATCTGCGCGCTCTTCTCTTTCGCTTCTTTGCGGCAAAGGCGCTTCTGCGTTGGCACTCTTCACACCTAATAGGATTGGAAAAGTCATGTGCTCGTTTAAAAGCCTTAGGACAAGGGGCACATAGTAGTAATTGCTTAAGAAACTTTAAAATGTGGGAAAAAAAGACACTATAGATTGTATTACTTTGCATTTGCTCAGTAAGTGATAAACACAGGCTTATTTTTCAGCTATTTAAATTTCTGATTTTTATGCAGTTACAGCACTAAAACATCTGGGAAGCCTGCTATGGGATGGAGGTTTTTTTATTGGAATACTGATAATGAAGCAGCTCACATAAGTGTTTTATAAACTTCTGACAGAATTAAATAAAGCTTGAGGTTAACTCAAATCTGAGTGATTTGAGGTCTTGTCATGACTTTGTTGAGTTTTCCAGCTGCTTCTTTTTTCCATGTAGTAAATATATGCTCAGTTTGTGGCTTTTGGAGGCTATTTTGTGTAATAGATAGCAATAGGTAGATATTGAAATAGGTCATTAAGAAAGATATCCAAAATCTTTATTGTGTTGGATATCCTGCAGTGGGCTGAGAAAGTTTGTTCTTGTCTCTAATGTTTTAAACTCCAAATGGTGGAGCCCTGGGACACAAGACATTCTTAACTGACAGAAATAGCTGCAGCTCTGAAGGCAAATGAATTCTGTTAATTAAAACAAGGTAGGAGAATTGCTCGATTTTTATTTTTAATGATTATTGTTAGGCATTTTAAATATTTTTGTAGTACTTCAGTAGGATTATTTCATGGACTCAAGAAACCCCCAAGGCGATCCTCAGTTGCAAATAGATACTTGTTTATGTGCTTGAACTGGGTGAGATTGTTCTAACTCACCCTAAGTGACAGTCCTTGCCCCAAAGCTTTTAAATGTATTTTGCAAAATTTTTTCATTCTGAAGTAAAAATATTCTGTTCCTTGTTTATAATCCCATTACCTCTAGGTATCTCCTTATCGGCTAATTTTCCAATCTCTTTTTTTCCACCTTGCATTTTTTTAACTATGTTGTTCAGCTGTATTAATTAGCTTTTTCATGATTGTTTTCAGTACTTACATGTATAGTTTGGAGCTGGTTGAGTGCACAAGATGTTGGTTTTGGTTAAGATTTCTGCCATGGAGGAGATAACAGCTGTACAGTAGCAAATCTACAAAATAGGTAGTGATTAAATACCTGCCCTTTTTTGTGAGTATATTGCGTTACCTCAAGCTGGCACAAACTTACTAAATAATTCCTTGTGTGTTTCTGTTGGACCTGTATAGCCTGACTTTTTTATCAGGAAGTCATAAAAGGGATAAGAAGGGAGCAGGAAACTGTAGCGGGAGTATTAAGATAAAGAACTTTCAGCGAGGCCAAAATTATACTGGAGAGTCATAGAGATAAAGAAAACAATAAGAGTTGTGCTACAAGGCAGGTGGTAATGCATTTTCAGACTGTGTAAGAAATGTTGTTTGTTTATGTTCCAAGGGTTTGTCATCAAAATCTCAAGAGAGGTTTTCCTGCTATTATTTGGATTTCATAACTGTATGCTGGACACTTCCCTTTGAGATGTTGGTACCTGGTATCTTAAGAAAATTAGAAAAACTGATGTACAAGAAGATTAGGTCAGGTCAGACAGAATGTGAGTATTTTCCAAGGTGATAGTTTAAAAAAAAAAAAAGAAAAGATTAGGAGAAGGACAAGAGTGGAGGGGGGAAGGTGAAACATTTAATTCCAGAAGCATCCTTAAAAAAGGAAATAAACACTTCTCAAGTAAACAACCAAATTGAGCAAGAAATGTTGTATTCGCTTTTCTCCTTTCTACAAGAGTTCAGAGTTCAGAAATGTTCCTTTACATGCGTATATCACCAGACAGAAAGCAATAAGGAAAGTGAAACCATAATACAGATCCATTTCTCCTTCCCTGTATCTCTAAGTAGGGTCTGCCAAACCACCATTAAATGAGAGGAAGATGGTGAAATCCTAAAGCTGATATAAATGCCTAGGAAATACTACTTACCTGGGCTTCCAGAACTTTAAACTGTTTTTCTTGTTCTTTCAACCCACTAAAATACTTAGACAAATTATCCACCCTGTGGAAACAAAGCAAACACCTTGAGCAAAACGGAGAGACCTCAGAAGAAATCACAAAACACAAACCACGTTTAACTTTTACTACAGCCATGGCCCTTCACTGCAGTTCTGTGCTGCTCAGACATCCCACAACCCTCTAAAAGTTCTGTCTTTTTGAGGTGCTCCCATGAGTATTTTTTGGGCACAGCAGCATCTCTGGAACACTCTCATGCACCTGTTGCCCAGGGACTCACGAATGACAGATCAGGGCAGCCATTCAGCTTCTGGTGAGGGCCATTTAGCCCCAGCTGCTGTGAAAATCAAGGGCAGCAGAAAGGAGCAGCTTTGTCACTTCACTCACTTGTGTCTCTCCCACCTGTATCCAAAGGAAACTGATCTTGGTGTGAGAACTGAGGCTACAGTAGAGATAAGCTACTTAAAATTTATGCAAGCTTTCATTTCTGGAAACTGGCTTGACAGTCAAATCCCTTTTTCATGCAGTCCAAAGGGATTGCTTAAGGAACTTCCATATAGTGCTTCCAAATCACTGAATTATCCCCATGCTTTCTGCATTCTTCACCTGTTCCCCCATCAGTTCCTTATTCTTAGCATCTGATTCTTCACAGGCTTGGCAAGTCCCTCTCTGGTTTCTCCTGGCTACCATTTCAAAGTTTCCCTCTAACAGGCTACGTTCCAATCCCACCTATGTGAAAAACTGCTGCTGGGTGGATCTAATGCATTTTGAGATTGGTTCAGTGCAAACAAAGTTCAAATAATCACTTTTCTGGGAGTTTCATAAGATTTCAAAACCACACTGCTACCACCTAAGAGCAAAGATAAAAGCCATGGGGTTAGCGGTGTCCATCTGAATCTCTTCCAGTCTTTTTCTGGCTCTGCTATACCTGAAATACTGTGAAGCCAGATGGATTCTCACTCTTCCCCTCCAGTAACTTCACCTACGATGTATCATCTTTATTCCTGATTATATAAAGGATATAGTGCCCTTTGTTTGCAAGCAATTGCACATATATTTATTGCATTATCTCAACAATTCAGTGCTCGCTCCAAGGGTTTGTCAGTGATCTGCTTATGAGAATAAAGTTTAAACCTATATAATCATTCTAAATTATGATGAATTAAGAGTGTATGTGAATTAGAGGGAGAAGAGTATTTTCCAAGAACATAAGTATGCTGTTCTGGTCTCCAGGTATTCTGTGAGTTGGAGAGATGGAGGTTTGTTTTGAAAGAAAGCAGGCAGCACAGGAACATTTCCATGGAGCTTTCTTACTATGGTAACTTTCACATCCATTGTGCCTCTATTTGAAATCTGTTTTCTTGTAAGAGAAAACAGCTGGAACAGGTGTTAAAAGCTTCTTTAAACAGTGCTTTGCTGTCTGAGATGTTTCTGTTCTCCCTTCACATAACTACTTTGAGTCTCACTTAAAGGTTTAAACCTCTGAATAATAATTTAGGGCTTATTCTTTAGCAGACTAAACAAACTGAAGTGGTATTCCTAGTGGGGAAATATAGAGAAGTACACAAATGGAGACTCAGTCCCATGCCATAAAGTCATAAGTATTTGTTCTTTTGCATCTATAATTCAAAGTATCTTAACCTTCCATTCAAAAGTCTGTGTTGTATTCCTAGAGGGGATGAAATTACGTGTGCTGCAGTATAGCAAATGAACTGTTTTTCCACCATTTTCTCCATTAATAAGATTTTCATTGAGCTTGGCCACAGATTTGGCTGGAACTTGCAGATCTATAATTGTACATACTTCAAGAGTGACAAAAACGCCTCTAACATTGTAGTGATGCTGGCCTCTCACATGTTTCCATGGACTATGTATTTCCTAACTGCATTCCAGTTGGACCCTTTATATAAGCTTTACAAGCACTTCAACATTGAACTCGTGGAAAGCTGAAGGCTTGCAAGTTACTCTTACTGTGGCTCAGAATAACATACTTATTAGATGTGGCCTTCAGCCTTTCTTCATTGCTTTCTTTCTTTTCTTGCTCAAGGTTTACGAGATAATGTTCTTTTTGCACAAGCTCCCATGTTATGATTTTTTGATCGAGGCCCACTGGAAGATCTCTTTCTGTGGAAAAAATAAGAATTGTATTTTTACTCCCTTTTCTCTGACACTAGCAGTGAAAGGTTGCTATACTAAAGGAAGATTGGTTTTAGGGTTAATAATTGCTACAATTCAGGAGCAAATGAAATAACTATTTGTTAAGCCTATCAACTGTTAAATCTTCAGGAATCAAATTCCTTTAACCTGTTTTGTACTACCACCTTCATTGTAATAACTATGATGCTTCAAGAAATGCACTGTGGGAAGCTTTCTATTTTTCATTTGTACTCTCCTGGCACTCTGTTAAAAATAAATTGTGACTCTTGGCTTAAGGAAATTTGACTTGTTCTTCTGTTTCATGTATGCACCATGTCCTAGGAGAGAGTCAGGCTCTCCAGTTGCTGATCACATTTGTTAACAACTCACCCAGGTGTTTTTTCTTGTGTTCCATTTTGTTGAAGAGTCTTCTGAGAACCAGAGTTATGTGGTTGATAATGATAAATGGAGGTGCTAAGGCAGGCCGGCCATGGTATTCCACAATCAGATTGTAGCGCTGCACTTTCCAGAAAATATCTGTATTGCCCTGGACAACTTGAAAAGTGTAACTGTAATTGGGGGGGAGGAATAAAAGTATGTAACTCTTTTCACTACAACAAGCTAAAGATGAATATAACAAAATTTAGTCCCGTATTTACTTTAAAAAAGGAATGGCAAAGTCACCAAGGAGTGTTAATTTAATCTCAAGTTTGTGCAAATTCTTAGATATTACAATAATTGCAGTTGCAGTCTTCAAATATTAAAAGATACATTTGTTTTGTTTGGTTTCTTGGGTGTTTTTAAAGAAAGGTAATTCTACTTTGCTCAAGAAAGATCAGCAAACATGCCACATCAGTTCTTCAACCAAATGAATCATTATTAGCTGCGCTGACAACAAGCATTTCCCTGATGTGCAAATCATCCACTGTAAAGTCTGCCAAGTTTATGGCTGCTGTGCACCTGCAGATTTGTGATGCAGCACAGCCAGGGACTCAGACCCTTCTGTGCATGTTTAATTGAATTTTTACCAGTCAAAGAGGCTCCTTTTCTCCTTGTCTCCAATGTGACTAGAGTAAATATGACGAGAACTTAAGAGCTATATGATCACAGAGTTCTGCCTATCAATCCCCAAGTAATATTCATTAGGACAATTACAAGTGTATTCCAGAAGGAATAGCCAGCAGCGAGGCAGTAAATGTGGGCATCCACTTAAACCTTTGCTGCAGCCTCTGTCCTGATACTTAATGAAATCACTCTTGCCTGAACATAGCAATCAGGAGGTTCATAAGGAGGACATTTGTGACGAGTAGGAAGATGACCAGCAGGAGTATGACGAGCCAGTTGGCATAGCTGTTAGGGCAGGATGGGGTGTTCTCCTGCAGAACCTGCAGTGGGTTAAACGTGCAGTTCCTGGGATAGGTTCGTGATGCTGCGAAGGAAGATGGAGAAAGAAAAGAATAGTTATGACAAATCCTAATGCCGTGTTTCTTTATTGGATTTTGTGAAAGTACAATCATGTGTACATGATTGTGTACCTGAAAAGACATTGCATTGTTGTGCAAGATATTTCCAGCCCTAGGGCACTGCAGACCTCCACAACCTGGCTGCTCATTTAGTGTCAAGATGGCTGTCACAGCTGGCTTTGTGGAAATGTTCACCAAAAAGGGATTGTACTGAAAGGGCTGTATCCTTTTAAAACTAGTTTTGAGTTCTCAAAATCAAACCACCTCTGAGTTCCCCCATGTTCTTGTGTCCTCATGCCTGGCACGTGGGTTAGAGGAGAAAACTCAGTAAAAGCTGGGAATGGGGTTCCTCGTTCTACATATAAAGTGCTTTGTGTATCTGAGCTTGCAGTCGAGGTTAGGCAGAACAGCTGGTTCTGCTGCATCAGACTACAGGTCTAGTGCTGTATTCCGTCTCCAGCTGTGAATTAAACCCACAAGTTTAGAGTAGCATAATGACACTTACTTTTTTTTTCCCCTCCATTTTTTCCATAATAATCCTTTTCCCCAGTGCCACAGATAACCCCATGGTTACATTCATTAGAGCACGTGGTTATATCAAAGCTCACCAAGCTGGGACTGCTTTCACCAAGGGCACTACCTTGTACTTATCTACACTGAATTTCATTTGATGATTCAGCACTCATGAGGCTCCTCTGCCTCTCTTAGGTGTCGGTTTTTGTCTTTGCTACCCAGTGAGGTAGTTTTGTCAGGAAAATTTGTCCTCCTCATTACCCCTCTCCCTTTCCATATATTTCAAAACGATGTTAAACAAAATAAGCCCCAGAGGGCCCTAGGACAGATTAAACCCTTCTGGAAGTTGCCCATGTAATTGGTTCCTTTTTTTCTCTGTTTCTTTTAACCAGTTATTTACCCAGGTGGAGACACCCACTGGAGTTTCAATGGAGAGAAACACACCTTTCTAGAGAGTGCTACATCTGACTTTTTGGCAAATGAGTTGAATCCTATTCCAGACATATTTGTTTCTTTCCAATTACTTTAATGGAAATAAGGGTGACTGATTGTGCTGTGCATGCTTACACCATAGGCATTTAAAATGGACATTAATCACTCTCCTCTCTCGTGTGTCATTCAGGCTCTTTTGGCTTTTCTAAGACATGCTTTTGTTTTTTATTAAGCAGAGTGAACATGAGAGAATGCTTACTGGTTTGCTTCTGTCTATGGCACCTTTTTTGGTTCCATTTTATATTACTCTGAGTTTGAATCCCACTTCATTATTGACAGTGACATTTAGCACTGTTTTTTCCAGCTAAATGCTGTGGTGTTACGTCAGACTTCTTTGGGAGGTGACCTATTCTATATTTTACCTGCTTACCTATCAGAAACATTGCCTTTGAACTTTTATGTCTAATTATTTCAGTGTCCTGTGATTATTTTTATGTTGTTTTGTTTGCAGTGCTGCACATAAGCAATTACTAGCTTTATTTGATTTGGGCAGCTTTATCTCCAGAGTAAATAACTGCTCTAGAGTAATATTTATTCTAAAAAATGTGTTTGCTTATGGGCAGAGTGGTACTGCTTTAATGCTGTCACATTAAACTACTGCCAAAATATATGGAGGAGCTGTTATTTATTATTTGAGTTTACACAGGGTTATCTGGGTCTAGGTTAAACTGAACGGAAATGGATTGAAGTGAAAGCAGGTATGCCAGCCTTTAAAACTGCAAATCCTTGTATGAATATTTCTGAGAGCTTATCTAAATAGGGCCAACCCTTACGCTCTAATGTAACTCCACAATGCCCATTATCTCTTTGCAAATACACTATTTGTGTGATAGTAACGTGTAAGCTTTGGCCCGCAGGACAAAGATTTAAAAAAGGAAAATACTTGGAAGGAATTCCACACTTTAATCAGACACGTGCATTCCAAAATGGCCAAGTTAGGGAGAAAGAAATTTCCTCACTGTCTATTTCATCCAGTGGAATCTGGCCAAATATCTGAAGGTAGGGACGATAAAGAACCCTTCTGAATATCCATTCCACTCGGCTGTCATCGGGATGAAGCAGAGCTTGAGTTGTCACACCATAGGCAATGAGCCACACGCTCAAGAAAAATAGAAAGAAAAAAACATCCTTCATCTACAAAAGAGAGGGGGAGGGGAGAAAAGGAGGGGGAGTGACTGTGATTGCATCGTCAAGGAACAGTAGTCTTTCTGTATGAATATGGCTCAAATAATTCTGTCTCTTTACAAGCCTGTTTAGGTTAAAGGAGGTGGAATAGGATATAGCTCCATGCACAGAATTCCTTGCCTGACCTTGCTGTTACCATATTGTCCTTGGCCTGTAGTAAGCACTCTTCTTTGATAGCTCATTTAGACAAAGGCACATTTTAAATTAAAATCTTGCTTTCCAATCATCAAACATTTAAAAATGAAACACATTTTATCTTTTAAGCGACCCTCATTGCTCCTTTTAAGTGCCTATTTTCTGTGAGATAGCTCAGTACCGTGGACTGCTTTACTGTGAATTACAAGAGTTCTGCTGCAGCAGAGAATCCCGGTAGCAGTCAGTGCTCATTGATGAATACTGAGCCACTGATACAGCAGGCAGTGAAGGCTGCAAGGATCAGGTTGCTTCTGTCTTCAGTTTTCAAGCTAAGTGATGCATCTGAAGGATTCTTTTCAGGGCTTCCTGCTTTTAAACATTGTGTTTCTGTACAGAAGCAGAAGTAATTGAATCCTAAAACACTTACTTAAAAAAAAAAAAAATCTAATATGCATTTCAAGTGCAATAATTTTTCCCTGGTGGAAGAGGAACACTTCATCCTCTCCCCATCTAATCTGACAGAGTTCATTAGGGACTGTAGATTCATTTCAATTAGATTATTGGACTGTGCAGTTACCCAAAAGCATAGGCACTTCAGACCTCCAGGATGTTACTTGGAGTTCTGATAAGAAACATCACCTCTAAGCCAGGCAAGACAGAGTTGATGCCTGACTTTCATCAATCTGTTTTGTTTTCTGAATGATCTAAAATTTAGGAATGCTGCAGGGCTGTAAGGGTATCATGGTGATGGGAGAGCGGTGACAAGTCTGGAAATATTTTTTTCCAGTCTGCAGTCTCTTTGGGAATGAACTTTGTTCTGGGAATGAGCTTTGTTCTGGCATTGTTCTGGCATTTCAGCAGCTACCAGACCAGTTTCAGCAATTCTGTAGCAAGGCTATAAAGGAGAAAGAAAGTAAGAGACCATCTGGGATTGCTTCTCTGTTAAGTAAGGGAGATGATCTTGCTTGAACCACCTCGAACCTTTCAAGCAAGTTTCCTTTACTGAAGTGACCTTCCCTGTTCCTTCTTTTGGTGCAAGGTTCAGCATTGAACTACCAAGCTGAGGCATCGTGTTGGCTTGGGTGGGGGGAAGGTGAAAGGTCCCGTGTTAGGACCTTGTCTAGGCTGCTGTTTCTATTTTTCTTTGCATCTTCCCAATCCTTGTGTTTTCTTGTAGGACGTCAGGTGCCAGCAGAGTGGACACAGGTAGTACTTGTCCAAGGCCCTGGTTTAGCTTGGCAGGCAGCAAAGGAAGGGTTAGGAGCAGTTCATCTGACTTGTTCTCTTACAATAGAAATCTGCTAATGCCATAAGCTAGATAACGAACAAGAACAAATATTTATTTGCCATTTACCCTTTTGCTAGTCCAACCAAATGTCATGTTAGAGTTCCAGTTACTGCATTTGTAGACAAATCCAAATAGCTTGGTAGTTATGTTTATTCAATGTATAGGCTTGTTTAGACTGTAGGGCTTTTAATGAGTTCTGCTGTGAGTCACAAATCAAATATTTGTAGATTCTGTAATAGTACTAACAATTAGATGAACTCTATTAATCAGTTAGCATGGGCTAATTGACCTAGAGGATTAGCATGCCTAAATAAAAAGCTATTTCGACATACCAACGCATACCCAAGCACAGTAACTGTAATCCCAATGTCTCATTTCCTGCAGGAGAGTGGTAATAAATAAAAATATTTTATCAACATCTTCCAACATCTGCTCACAAAGTACTGATACGTTTTCATTGTAATTGGAGCTCAAATGTACAAGTAAGAGTAGCTCAAGTAGAAAACTTGTAACTATATTCATTGATTTTTTTTTACCTGCACTTGCTGCAAAAAACATGATTTGTTTCCCCAAGTTATTCATTGGAAGCCCTGCCCTTCTGTACGTGGCCTGTCATCCCTGAGGTCTTTGCCCTGGGTGCACACAACTTAGGAAGCAGGAGGAATAGCAGTAAGGCAAAGACAGCTCTTCATGTGCCAGATCTGAGGATAAATTATTAGGTGAGGTACAAGGATTATTAAATTGGGACCAACTTAATGCACTACAGAGCTCTTTGGAAGGATCTATTTCAAATGTTGTATCTTATAATAAAATACAGGAATATGCAAAATGACAAGCCTTAAAAATGCAAAAATAAAGACAGATTATACAGTTATTTCCTTTCTAAAGACAAGATTTCCTCCTCTCCATTTGTTAGAAGGCACAAGTATTTATCTGAGACAGACTGCACACTTACCATCCTTTCCACAATTATGATCTTTGGTCCAAGTTGTTTGTGAATTGCGAAAATATGGATAAGTCTAAGTGTAAACACCATAAAATCAATAGCAAGTATTGTACGGCCAGCTTGAAAAGTTGAGTTCAGCATCCTGCAGAACACATGAAATGAAATATCAGCTCTCAACAACTACTGCTAATGTCTGTACAGTGATGAGAAATAGCCAAAAGATAGAGGAATACTGTTTTCTCTCTCCTGCCTTCAAGGAGATTTATTAACAAATTAAAAAAAAAAAAAAAAGATACCTTGAGTAAGGGATTTCCAAAAACAAATAAAAAAAGAAAAGCTTTTCAGTACATGTGTTTGAATATACCAATATGTCTTTTTTTTGGTCTCTGGAGCAACTTCCATGATTTCCACAGAATTTTAGAGGCTCCTACTGCAGCAACATGTCTCAAGGCTTGTAAAAATGAATGTTAGAGCCTGTCCTCTCATGCACATGAGACTCAGCTGTCAGTTGATATACAAAGCCCTTTCTACTGATGCCGACCACTTCACATGGAGTAAATACATACCTGCAGGTTACCCCAATTATGAAGAGAAAGATGGTCACCATATCACATTTATTCCAGTTATCCTCCACATACAGTTTAAATTTTTTCATTAAGGTTGTGTCTTCATCTGTATAGAAACTCTGAAAAAGAGAAATAATCATTGGTATGGATCTGTTTCCACTTTCATTATTATCTTCTGAGTTTTAACATAATACCTGTTTTCTTTTTCTGTTTCATTGCAAAGAGAAAAAACAAATTCCTAGTGTTAGAAGGAAAAAAAAAAAGCTTCAAACATAAGCTCAGTTTACCGTTTTAAAACACAAAAGTTAGATAAAAGAGAAAAAAGTCTTTATTTTTGTGGTATTAGTCTTCAGAATTTTTGAGGCCTGATTCAAAATTTTTGCGGAAGAAATTCTTCATTGTGAAGGGTGCGAGGCACTGGCACAGGTTGCCCGGGGAAGTTGTGGATGCCCCATCCCTGGAAGTGTTCAAGGCCGGATTGGGTGGGGCTTTGAGCAACCTGGTCTGGGGAAAGCTGTGCATGGCAGGGGGTTGGAACTAGATGACCTTTAAAGTCCCTTCCAGCACAAAGCATTCTGTGATTTTTGTCAGCATTGGAGCTGTTAAACAATGCAGCTTCCAGTCAGAGTTCAGTTTCTAGGCATTGCTATCTAAACAGCATGAACAGATTTGGCATTTGTGTACTGGAATTGTCAGTAAAGGCACATTTGATTATATAGGCAGGGAGTTGGCTTTCTTAATTGGGTTTTAGCCTGGCAGTCTTCATGTTTTACAGGTTATAATGAAATGTTCTTTGATCCAGATGTTTTCCATGTTGTCCTCTGGTTATGGCCTTGCTGCATAGTTTCAAATACATTGTGACAAACTTCCTTGTCTCTTTTGCTTAAGTAATGAACACCTACTAGTTCTTCCAGAGTAAACGATTGTAACTGCTTTTTTTGTGCCTAAAGAGAAGAGCTTTATGCACCCACAGCTGGCAACACACTTGCACCACTGTTATTATTTCAGTTTTTAAACTGAGGACATTCCAAAACCATAACGGGAGACTAATGGAGAAGGGGCTTTGGGGGTGGGTAGTTTTGTTTATTTGTTTTTTTTTTTTTTAAGAAAAGAAAACCCAAAAGAGATCTGCTAATATTTTGAGTTGAATTGAGTATTTTAGGAAAAGCCACAAATAACCGGAATTCATTTACTTGTGTTTTTTTTAAACAGTCCCCAGCAGGGAAGAATCTCCTAAAAGGATGTAGAGCTGTCTGCCATGTTTCCAGGTGTAGAATATAACTTCCAGCTTACATTATTTGTGGTGGGAGGATCTAGTTCTGGGCAGTGAAATCAGAGGGGGACTTTACAAAGTGAAGAATATCTGAAGGCTGGCAGCCCACTTGACTTGGCTAAGTCTGGAGTAGGATGGGAAAACAGAGGTAGAGTTGTAGGTTTATATGGTAGAGAAGGAGCTTGCCCTGGGAGAGAGAGGTGAGATGTTTTGGATAAGGTAAGTTCTGTATTGTTCACCTGTGCACCCGACACTTGAAATCTCCAAGCTTGTACAGTTACACAGATTGTAAATCTATTGAAAATATTGCTGCAGGTTTTACTGTGTTGTTACTAAGGTGATGCAGGTTACTCACCTGTCGGATCTCTTCCAAGACAAGGGTAAACACCCAGAAGTAGAGTACAATTTCTTTAACAGATGGACCCTGAGGTGGAGGTGGTTTAAAGTCCAGCAAAAGGACATAAGTAAATAGAAAGAGAAAAGCAAAGTACATTATAACATTCCCCATAAATACAGTTACAGGGGCACTCCAGAATTTTCTCCACCGGGTAAACATGAATGTTGCCCATGCTGTGTTTGCAGAAGGGTTCTGTTTTTCCAGTGTGTCATTTCCTCTGCAAACCAAAAAGAATACATGCTTGGTGACAATCTCCTAAAATTAGTTCATGGGAATAGGCTCAATATTATTCTATATAAAGCTTCTTGTAAGATAGTAACAGGCAGATGCTGGGGCTGGCCAAGGGGGAAGGCTGTAGAAGTCAGAGCAATCACATTACCATAGCAGAAATATTTAAAATCGAAAAGAAGGTTTTGGCAAACAAAGTCACATCAGAATTATGTGCACGTTTTTGTTATTTCAGTTTAGTTGTATTAATTTTATTTGTAACTTCATTGGGTTCCTGCATGGAGCGCAAATGCACAAGGAGAGGGGGAAGGGTAATTGCTCTTAATAAACCTAAATAATAGGAAAGAAAAAAAATAGCCAATGAATTTTTGTGAGTCAGCTCTAAATTATTTTGGCTCCAAAATTTTCTTGCAGTGTTTGTCTGTGGAAGTTCTTGTTGTTGCTGTGACTTTAAATTTCTGACCCAGTCTCTAAGTGCTGGATCATACTAAGCCTGTGATTCTTGACTATCCTTGCTGGAATCTGATAGACCTACTGAAGAACACCTTACTCCTTTGCAGAACTGGCATCTTGCCCTTTGTGATTAAATTAGAGCAAGTTGCAAAAAAAAAAAAACAAAAAAAACAAAACAATACAGAAGCCTTTTAGCAGAGAGTTGACCTCATAAATTATGTACTGAGGTAGTCTTTGAGTGTTGTGGAATGATGCAAGTATTTTGGTAACTGAAGGGAAATTTGACCTGTACCTCTACAGCTGTTTTGCTGTGTTTTGGAACATGAAGTGGTATCTATTGGCAATGGAAATTATCCTGTGCAGAAAATGCAAGTTTGATAGCAATTTGATCTTTGTGACAGGATTTGTTTCCACATAAAATGCTCTCCTGTGTAAGCTAGGGATGTTACTGGATCTTTAATTTTGTGATTCTGACTCTGAGAAGTGTGATCTCCAACAAAGGATGTGCACACTAGGGTATGTTTTCAATTTCACCTCGCAGAAGATAAACAATGACTCTTCACTTGTTTTTAATTTCCTCTGATGATCTTGCTAATTATTAAATACATTTGTTACAAGGAAAAAGTTCTCTTCACGGCCAATCTTTTCTATATGCCTGATTCTGTACTACCTCTCAATTTATGACATCATGAGATACATTCCCATGGTAACAGGCTAATATCATAAACAGATAATTGCAGCTTTACTGTAAGATGCTGAAATAGATCTGGGAGGGAGAGAGCCTCTTTGTTAAAATAAATTGCTAGGATAATAGTGATTGGAACACACAATGTAATGACCAAACCATGCTGCACTCAGGATATGGAAGTGCTTTATGATATTGTTTACAAATAGCTCCCAAGAGGCAGATGCTTTTACACCTATTTTATAGGTTAGGGAGGGAGAGAGAAGAACTAATGATTTTCTCCAATATACCAGCAGTTAAATGCCAGAGGTAAAAATAGAACCTAATAACTCTGACTTGGTCCAGAACTTCATACTGCAGATGATGCTTCCTCTCTACCACTGGTCACATATTCTGAAGTTCTCTTTAAATCATGGAAAAGCTAAGTGGCTATTTAGCACAATTTAGCCACTAAGAGGATTTTGTGCCAATCAAAAGTCTACTTATCCTGACTTAAGTCCTTGTGGTCTCCCAGACTTTGGTGATGAGTGTGTGGTAGAGGTGTAGGGGGGGATTCTGTTCTGAATCACAGATCTATGATTGACCACAAGTAACTGATAAAACCTTTCTGCTCCATTATCCATTTGTGTGATGCTCCCTCTAACTCATAAGGTTCCTCAGAGCTCATCTGTTAAAATATAAATTAAGAGCATGAGAAGCTGACTTAACATAAAACTCCCTGGTACTAATGGGTACAAGTACACCTTTGTAGGAAAGTGTGCAGTGATGTAAGGTTTTGCTGAGAACCTTCTTTCTGCTCAGCTCAGTGATCTGATAACTTCCTAAAATCCAATGTGTATCAGTCATTATGAGCTGATGGGAATGTCAGGAAATCCAATTTGATTCCCAAGTAAATTCCTTGTTCTGTAGAAATTACCTGCTAAGAAAAAGTTAAATGACGTCTCCTTAAAGCAGTGCTATATCCCTGTTTATTTTCTAGATTCCTTTAAGAGAGCAACAACAGCAGTAATCAGAGGCCACAGCACTTCCTGAGGAGTAATGACTTTCTTGGCCCTTCAGCTGCTCCTTAGATCATTAACTGGTCACTAATCCACAAGAAGTGTTCTTTGACCGTTGTCATAAAAGTTACATTAGCTGATGGTTTTAAAGTTACCTGTCTTCTTCCTCAAATAAAAACAGAGTCCTCTCTGAATCCAGGCTGTCCAGCTCTCTAAATGGCTCTGGCTCATTCTTTGATTGTTTTTCCTCACTGTAAGGAAATAAACTCATTAGTTCAAAGATGATGCTTAGCCGTTTTTCACTCCTAAATTGGAATTGATACAGAACTGCTAGCATGTATTTGTCTTGGACCTGCTCTGCTGGGGAGCTACCAAAAAGTGCAAAATTGTTGGGTTTTGTCTTTACAAATTCTGTTTATTTTAAAGGAGGAGCCTGAAGTCACCCACAAAATTCAGAGAAGTGATAATTGGCATGCTTCACAAAAATGGAGCAGGATGCTCAGTTTCCTCAAACTACTTATGATTTGAGCAGAAATAAACCCCTCAGTCAGTCTTGGAAGACTGAGCCCAATGCTCCATTCCTAGTTACTCTTAGTAGCAATTAAGAGGGGAAATGCCAGAAGCAGTATGGAATGTGCCAGTTCTTGCATTTCCAGGGAAAGAAGGCAAAAAAAATGGAAATTTGGAAAGGATTACTTTATGTATAATAATTTAAACCTTTCCATGAAAATTTTGCTGAAATGTCACATTGAATGAATTTGTGAATCTGGCAGCCAGAAAGTCATCTTTAGTGATACTGGCAGACGAAAAATCTCAAGTCAGCACTGCCAAACAATTTTTCTTCTTGCTTTTTATGTAGTTTAAGAGCTAAGAAACATGTATTTCATAATAACATGTCATTTCATATTGCCAATTCTGATGATTTGTAAATGATTCTATGGATTTTATGAGGTTTTCCTAAAGTTTCAGATCTTCAATTTTTATGACCGTCTGAGCAGCTTGGCTGCTCTTTTTCTTACTTTCTGGGTTTATTTTATTTTATTTATTTCATTGGTTTTTGTGGTATGGGGTTTTTTGGTTTTTTTTGTTGGGGTTTATTGTGCATGGGGTTTTCTTCAAGAAAACCTAAGGTTGTAAGGCACTGAATTTGAAAATCTTAATTGATTTTGATTGACTGATAATTTAATGTCAGTCCTATGTTTTTAAGCTTGACTTATGGTTATCAAGGCTTGTGGCTGATAACACTGTTTCGTGATGGCTGTTTTCCTTGATAAGATACTGAGGTTTGAGCCAGGCATCTCCAAATCTAGAAACAAATGGTGATACAGCTGGAGAAATTCTACACATTGCTGTGTAGAATCTAGAGCTGACAGAATTCCAACAGGCTTTTCTGTGGACTGTGCAAAATAGAATGATCTCTCTGAAACCGTGGCACTGATCTTTTAAGTGTGGCAACAGGACACACAAATCACTCAGCCCCATAGAAAACTGATTTGGTTAGGTGATATTAGGTGATGTTACTGTTTTAATTGCTTCAGGGAGAAATTCTGAGTCTGAGTATTTTTATGGCGTATTTTCCATCACTTACTTATCTCTTGCACTAGCTATGTTTATACCTGAATGATATTAAATTCGTGTAGATTAGGAAAGGACACCAGAATCCACAGATTAACTTGAGGATCTGTGTGCTTGTAGACATGTCTCCCCACCATATTTTTGTCAGGAAGGCCTGAAAATCAAGGAGAGAAGAGATGGCTTTGATATCACAAAAACATACTTGCAGATGAAGTGCACCTACGTTCAGTGATTCCTAACACAGTGAAAGCTCTGGAAACCTCACACCTTCAGAGCAAACAGGTTCTGTGTGTCCTTCTGCAGATGTTGAGTATGCAAAAAGTTATTCAGAAACCAGTGGAAAGAACAGCGAGCCAAATGGAATTAAACAACATCTGTAGTACTAAGGAAGCCCAAGTCAGGCACGGGGAGATAAAAGCAGCATCACTCTTAATTTAGCTTTGTGTATGCGGAGAGAACTCAGGTCGTGAGAGCAAAGCTGAATAGTAATTTAATTTAACTTCTATCAGTGAGCTCTCTCTTGAATCTGAGCAAGGAGTTACCTCACATCTTGGAGCAGCTTCATTATGCCCCAGGCAGATTTACAGTGCTTTTCTGATGCTTCTCTTTGAGCAAGGAAGGAATAAAAAGCAAAAAGCACATGATGGATTAAGGCTAAACCTTCTCCTCAGCACACTGGTCTGTGTGCCAGCTGGATGAGAGGGTGGGGAAAGGGGGAACTGTGCTGCTTTGGCAAGGACATGGTATAATGTCCTCTTCATCTGTTGCTAGGGGGAGAGGAGTCCCTTCTCTGAAGAATGGCTCTTAGGGGAATACATTTCATGGGGTTGTTCAGTTCCTGTGCTATCCTCCCCTGTGTCCAGCTTAAGGCCCTGGGGCATGTAAAACTTACCTGGACACCATCATGTGCAAAGAAAGACTTTGCATCTGCTTCTGTGGCCAGCTGAAGGCATGTGGTTTTGCTCCAGTGCTGATTCTTCCTCACCAACAGAGCAAACGCTCTCTCCTCACTGTTGTGGTAGCATTCACTAAACAATTCTGCCATATGAAGGAAACACAGATAAAAAATTTATCTCTTGGGTGATCCTCTTACACCTTGAAGGCTGAGCTGTCATGCTGTCCTTGCTCTCCTGAACAGACTAAAGAAGGTGAGCAGCTCAGCTTTGTCTTGTAGACAACAAATCCTTCATTTTAAGACAGAGCTACTGGACATAAAATAATATTAGGCTTGGTGGAGTGTTATGGCGTAGTTGTTTCCAGAGAAACTGGTCCTGGAGCTTAGAAACTAGGATAAATTTAAACAGTCCAAAAAAGAAAAAAAAAAATAGATAAAAAAAAAATCAAGATATTCTCATTAGACAAGATCTGACTTCTTGTGTCTGTTCTATTCTACTGATTCACTTGATTATCTCAGTACCTTTCCTAAGCCAGCCTACACCTTGTTACACTGTGAGGCTGGGTGAAAGGATCAAGTGCAATTAAAATAAGATGACATACAGACGTCTTTTCTAGTTGATGTGGTATTTATCATTCTTAAATAAAGTTTGCTTTACATAATCCAGGCCAGGAATTAAAACTGAGGATCTGATCTAATACTTATCAAAGCCAAGAAGCAGAACTTCTGTGTATTGGATTAGGCCCCATAATTCCATTGACTGAATTACTCAAGCCCTGTGAATATATGAGAACTTGATTTTTAATTTTTGTAAATAATAATGGCCGTGTGAGAAGAAGGGGAAATGTGATCTGTGTGTAAATAACGTAGCAACACCCGCATGAGCCTTCAGCTGCTTGATGAACTATCTCCACAGGGACAGGAGCCTCTGTGTTTGTTTCCATGTGGGGCACATTTTAAAGCCCTCTCCTCACAGCAGTGAAGGTGTGGATTGAACTGAAGTCAGATCAGCAGAGAAGCTTTGTGTGCAGACCTCTGTTTCTAAACCAAGCAAAGGGGGAGAGGGTTCGGCATTCCAGCATTGCGGATGCCGGGATCTGACTGCTGTAGGGAGGGGCAGCTTGTCTGCTGCGAAACCAGTCGGAGCCTCACTGCAGTTTGCAGTGCACTTGGTCCTCTTCTGGGTGAGGTAATCTCAAATTATTTTTAGCAGCAATGACAAAACTTAAAACTTGTTGCTCTAGCGGCCCTTACAGAGCAAGCTTGATATTGCAGGGAAAGCAGGCTGCTGTGAGCTTGGAAGTGTTTTGGTTATTCTATCTTCCACATCACTCTAACACACCTTCTACTAACACCAGATAATTAAAATACCAACAAGCAGCAGGAAAGTTTCCACGCATCCCAGGGGGCCAGTCTTGGAACACTGACTTTTCCAAAATGAGTGGGTTTTAAATCTTTCTGCTGTATTTGAATGTTTGGGACTGCCTGTGCTGTAAGGCTGTTAAATTATTCATGACAGTTGACCTTTTGCAACTGAAACAGTATTTTTTTCACTTGCTTGCCTTCTAATGGCAGTTCCCTCTTAAAATTTCAATGCCATTCAAAAAGTGCCATTACTTACCAACAGCGAGCTGCTCATACTTGGCCTCTTTCATTATACAGGCTGCTTTCGTCTCCGTCTCCAGGCGGGACATCTCTTTAAGGATCTTGCAGGCTGCCAGAGCTGAAGCTACACCCTCCTGACCCTGTAGAAATTGAAAGGGGTGCTGCTGTCACCCTCTACTGGAGGGCATTTCTGAACGGGGGAAGACTTCACTATGCAACACATTTAACAGCAACAACAAAAAGTTCATGCACGCCTTCCCTTTTAAGAAAAATCTTCCCTTGAATAGAGATTTGAAACTCCAAAATGCTGATCTAAATGATAGCTTTGATGATATTTGAGAATTAAAACCACATATGGTGGATGCCCCATCCCTGGCAGTGTTCGAGGCCAGGCTGGATGGGGCACTGAGCAAACCTGTCTAGTGGGGGGTGTCCCTGCCCATCGCAGGGGGGTACAGGAGGATCTTTAAGGTCCCTTCCAACCCAAACTATTCTATGACTCTTTATTGGTAGTTCTTGTGCCTTGTAAGGCTGGAGACTTCTGGGTCCAGTCTCTTAGAGGGGCCTGATTTGGGGTCAAAGACTGGAAGGAGAATAACGTGCTGTGGAAACGGAGCAACGTAGTCTCACTATGTCGAGATACCTCCAGCAGGGCTGTGCTGCGCCCCTGCACAGAGCTGTAGGAGACAGGAGGGAGCACAGCTGGCAGGGGCACAACAATGGCACCGAGCAGGGACGTGCTGTGTGGTCACGGGGCTGCACAGACACAGCGCCCGGCAAGGTGCTGATGTGTCCGCACGCACACAGCCCCCACTCACAGCCCCGGGAGCCGTGCTGCGGTTCGTCCCTCCCCGGGGCTCCCCCCGGGCCAGATGCACTCCTCCGGGCGCTCAGGGATGGAGCCTGAGAGCCGCCTGTCTCCGTGGGGGCAGGGAGGCTCCCAGATGCAGGGGACAGGGCCGGGTTGTGAAACAGGAGCCGATTATGCCAGCTCGAAGCTCAGCCTTGGAGAGCGCAGTGCTGCTCCCTACGCATCGAGCACGTAAGCTGAAGATGCTTCATTGCTCCGTCTCCCCTCCCGTCACGCTCGGACCCAAACAGTTGCCGATTGTAGGAGGCACAAAACCTGCGCCTGGGAGCTGTGAGTCATCGGGAGCAGCGAGGGGAGGGGAGGGCAGGGAGCGGAGCTTCAGCCCGGGCTGATTTACACCTGCTCCGGCTCTCCCCCTTGGCCCCCGCGGGCAGGAGCCACGCAGAGATGAAAGGCCCTATAAATGCCACCTCTCGTGTTTTGGAAACAAACCTATCTGTCATCTGAGCTGCAAGGCTGAGCAAAAAAAAAACATCTCGTAAACTTGAAATATGCCAGTACTTCACCTGACGCAGCTGCAGCTCAGAGCTTACCATAGCCCAGAAATAGTTTGCCATCTTGTGCCGGTTTTGAAGTACTGCCCATACAAACAAATCCCTCCAAGGATTTTCGCTTTTCTGGTTCATGTCC
The DNA here is from genome assembly GCA_013399195.1 of Dicrurus megarhynchus. NCBI lineage: Eukaryota > Metazoa > Chordata > Aves > Passeriformes > Dicruridae > Dicrurus > Dicrurus megarhynchus. Next base: position 636,554 of record VXAD01003445.1, read on the forward strand.
AAGGGCCCAGGTAATCGCTTTGTGTTCGTTTTATCCTGCAATATGGTTTGTAGAGTTTAAAACCTGATTTGCAGTCTCGTTCCATGCAAATGACATGATCTAAGCCGCTCTCGGCCTTGCCAGCTATTTCGTATTTCTTTGACTTTTCTTTTCTGTAGAACTAAAAGGTAATTAGCTCATGCTGTACTGAGTTAAAGGATCCTTGTGTTCCCAATATAACCCAATATGTGTGAGAACATTCTGGATGAAATGGTGACTCCGTTGAAACCAATGCTGAAGTTTTCATTGACTTTATTAAGGCTCAGGTTTCACCACTGGTGTGTAATATCAGACAAGACAAACCTGTGATTAACTAATCTGAGCCTGCCTTCAATTATACCAGACTCTGCTCAACTGCCACAGAGGACACGGCTTCAGAGAAAAGGGAACAAAAGGCATTCTATTTCATCAGAAATAAATCTCGCCAATGCCCTGTACAGGACAAGAATAGAGTACATCAATACCCCTTTTTAGTCTTTCCTTTGAGAAACCTTTCCCTCATGCAGTTTAAGTAGAGCACTGCTTATTCCTTTAGCACTTGATAAAAAAATTGTCCAGAGGAAGTGTAGCCACTTAGGTAAAATTCTGAGTTTTAAGTATATTTTAAAAGTGCCTTTTTATCTATTGTGTTGGTTAGAAGCAGCCAGAGTGGATTTATTTTTAATTAAACGGGTTTTTGTGAGAATGTATTTTTTAATAATTTAAATTATGGTATTCTGTTCAAATTTATTTTAATGGCACTTTTGGGGGATGTTGGAGGTGTTTCTTCAGGTTGTGGTGAGCCTATTGAATCAACTAAATTGCCCTGAAAGCCTTGCAGGAGACAAAGATATCCTAAAAATCTCATCTATCTTTGTAACCACTAGCTCCTAACTTGGTATCCCTGTACTGTGATGCTCCTTCTGTTGCCAATGATAATGGGATTCAGCCTCTGCTGGGAAGCAGCCATGGGAAAAAGCTTTAAAATGGAAAAAGCTGGTAGGCAGCAAGATCTGATACCTGAATTGGGCCTTATCTGCAGCACTTGTCTTTAGCTGACTTGCTGCCAAATGCCAGTGAAGTGAAGTGAGATTTCGGGGGCAAATTTTTATTTCTGGCAAATTTGTAAATCTAGAGTCTGTTTAGTGATTTCAGAGGTGTTGTCTCAAGTTATCAGTCCTTGTGAATGAAGAAATCCTGAGTAGATTCAAACTTAACTTTTCATACTACTAAATAATTTAGCTAGGCTTTATCAAAGCAGAAGTGATTTAAGGTCTTGAGTAACATTTTTTAAAATTAGTTTATAGTTTTAGCAGTTTTAAGGTGGAATTAGAACTTGGCCAAAAGGCTTAATTGTTTAGTTTGTCTTAAACTAAACCTTAATGAAATTTCTTTATACGTCTTTGTTTTGAAACCTTGCGCCCAAAATTATTTTCAATGCTTTTTCAAGGACTTTGGTACTTAGGAGTTTTAATGTTAAACACACTGTCAAAATGCAAAAATGATGATGTATCCATTACACCACCATGGATTATAGACATTCCATTCCCCCATCACATATTGTCCTTGTCGTATGTTGGCCAGCGTGCTTTCCAGGGCAACTTCACACAATTGTTCCTATTTCTTGCTGTGTGTTCTGTCACTCAATAACAAAACTACAGTGATCTAAAGGCAAATATCAAATACTGTGTATTGTTGAATATTAATATCTGAGTATGGTCTACTCGTACAGAGTATAAATCTGAGAATAGTGTCGTGTACAAAGATGACCATTTTCAGACCTGGGATTGAAAATGTCCATTGCCTCTTTTACTTTCTCCTAGAAAATCCTGCCTTTCAAGTACTTTGTGCTTGAAGTTCTGTGTGAGAAATGCAGACCACTATTTTTATGTCTAATTACTCCTTAGTAAATGTAAATCTTATTACTTTGTGTTTCTTTCATACATCTTTCACTGAATCTCTTCCCTGCCCCACCCCAAAGGCTCAAACTAGTTTAAATTGTTCAGATTCTGAATTGGAGGGGAACAAAACTACAATGCAAAGTTGGGACTCACAGATTTCTTCTTGCCTCCATGCCTGAGGTCTTGATAGAAACCTTTGCATGCATCATGAAGAAAATCCTTGAGAACTCTAGAGACCTCACTGAGAGTGAAGAGGGGGCAGACCTCCTTCTGCTCATTCTGCTGCTGACCAGGGAGCCCTGCCAAGGTCAGTTTGCTTTCTTCATGTTTCTTCAGGAGAAGTTCATAGAGGAGACATTTCTGAGAAATGGAACAGTAGAGTCTCTGCAGACGACTGTAGGTCAGGAATTCATTTATGTTTGCTCCATTGTCAATAAATAATTTTACAAATTCTGGTTTATCATTGACCAGAGCATCCATCATCACTTCCTCCAGGTCACAGGACTAGATTGATGAAAGGGGGAAAAAAAAGCAACAAAACAAAAAAGGAAATTTTTGGAGGTAATCATGGATGGATGATGAGAGAGGTAAGATTTAACATGAGGACATGCACATTTTTGTCTTCCACCAGTCAACAGTGAGTACAATGAGAAAGAGATGGAACTCTCTTCATTTGTCTCTGACAAAATGTCTGTGCCAGCATTAATGTTAAAACACCAACACAAATTGCATGCTGTAGGACTTGATGTGAGGTACCCACCACACTGGGTATTTATACAACAGTTGAAAACAGTGCCATTCTCCATGCCACCTTCTAACAGTAATATCTGACTGCTTCTTGTGCTTTGTATGCTTTGGTTTGCTTGCTCTAAAGGTCTATACAGAAGGGAAGAAAGATTGTTGCTCTCAAAGAGCTCAAGAAAGAGATGATGACCACTGAGTTATTCCTCTGTCTTTAGCTATTATCTTACAGGGGACCAGAAAGACAAACAGCCTCAAGAAACATAATACCCCTGCCCAATCTCTCAGTAGAGTGTGCAGGTAGTGTTAAAAACTGAAGCCGTCTTTTGGGATGCTCCAGTGTCCTGTAGACATTGGGTTATACACTGAGTGTCCTCTAAGGCAAAAAAAACCTGGTACCTTCCACTCCACGTCACCATTGAATATTTCACTTTTAGCAATGTCAACTCTATTCCAGGCCACTGCCAGCTTCAGTTCATCCAGATATTCCTGAGCCTCCTGACTCTGACTTTTACAGGCTGGAAAAAAATAGGAAATGCAAATAAAGTCAGTACTTTAGGGTTATGTTTAATTTAATATTGTATTGGTTCTTTGAGTAGCAATGCAAGTTCTCCTTCAGCTATCACAAATCTGTGGGTTGCTTAACCAGGAACCCTTCACAGCAATGTTTTCCTAAATTAAGAAATATTAATGTTCAAAAATGTCAATTTTTTCTAGATGAACTCTCTATTAAAAGCATGTTAAAAGGGACACTGGCCTGCTGAAAGCAGGGGACAGGACTGGCTGTTGTTTTTGCCTTGTGACAATTAGTGCATCAGGAACAGGATGTCTTTTTTTTTTTTCTCCCGTGCTACGTTTAAGCTAACACAAACCATTAAGTTAACAGAAACTGAAATAGGTGGCAGCACAAGTAATGTCTTCTTTCAGAAGAAACAGTGGAGATTTCATTTAGGAGAAATGGATTGTTTCTGAAACAAAGGCTATTTTGGTATACTCGTGGGTTTTGGTTTTGTTTTCTTGGGGTTTTTTTAATGGTTTGTAATTGGAATAATACACTGCTGCAGTATATTTCAGTTCTTCTATAGCCTCTGTTACTAAGAGAAGCAAGTAGTGAAATAAAGGAGTGACTAAAATAGTACTATACAATAGCATGAGATTAAAAAGCAAACACTAGTTTAAAGGAAGTTTACAAGAGCTACGGTAACTGCCCCAGTTAAATTGTCAATAAACAAACAAAAGAACAGTGCATCAGAAATGAAATCTGATCCAACAGTCAACTGAACTTGCACTGGAAAAAGAGGAAATATTTTTATGGCATAGAAGTCAAGTAAGACAAACGTTACAATGCATTGTGTTTATTGTATCTTACCTTTTACTAAAGCTTTTAAAATGACTGTGTCTAGTTCTTCTGAGCCATCTTGCTCAAAATTGTGCAGAGTTAGAAGATGCTGGTGTGAAATAATGTTCTGAATCTATTTGGAGTTGAAACAAAAGTGGTTTTACACATTGTCCTTTGGATATACATTAGTGCCCAAGAACCCAGTGGGAATCACCCATACAGTATTTCCCAAAAACTTATGTTCTAATTGTAAAGCTGAGGTTTGGCAAGAAGGCAAATATTATTAGTTTCCCATATATAGATAACTCCTAAGGCAAGGAGGGAGTTTCCAAAGTCATCTACCAGGACAGGAGGAAAAGAACTGGGATATCCTGAGAACCAGAACAGTGCTTTAATTAAAAGATCCTTCCTTAACTTACATTCTTATTTGACTCAAAGTCACGTTATAGCCAGCATACCACTAGTTTCATTGTACCTCATCCTGCTTTGACATTTAAGTTTTGCTCTCTGAGTTGTTTATTTAAAAGCATAGTCTCTAACTCTTCTCTGAGTAAAAGTCCTCAAATATTGATATATACAGTACTCTTCTCTTTCTCTCTGCTTCTCTATTTATTGAGTTTTCTTTCTCACAGTGCAGCTGCTCTGAGACTTTGTGTGCATGTGGCAATATTGCTTCTAGATGCCTTTCATCCCCTTTTGTTAGTGATCTGGCAAAGTTCTTCCTAATGGAGTTAGTATGGGGAACTTTTAAAGCTGAGGATTATGGCAGGGAATGCAAAGATTAAGTAGTGGGCCAGGTCGGGTGGGCTTGGTTCATCTCAGAGGCACCCAGCGCTCTTCAGTCTTCACACAAGGACAGTCTCAAAGTGGCTCTTTGTTTCTAAAAGGCTTATGCAAGTGTACCTCAAGACAAAGAGTAAAGAAGATCTGTGAATCTGTTTTGTCTTTCTGTTTTAAGAACAATAAAACTTAAAGAACAAGTAACTGACAATAGATAGGATAATTTCTAAACATGCTTCATTCTATTTAATTTATTCATGCTTATCCACAACTAGGTTTCCATTTAACAGCTGTAGATCATGAATTAGGTCTCTTCTGCCACAGCTGCACAAGCTCCACAGCTGTGGATATAAATAATGCTTCATGTCCTACAGAAGGACTGTGGGGTTCCTGGGTGCTGGCTGTTACTTGAGGAAGTAATTGAGGAAGGACAGAGCCCTAAGTGTTCAGCTGAATTACTGGGACAACAAAGTAGTTTGCATGACCAAATGACCACTAGATTTTTAATGCTAGAGAGGCACTCTATACCCAAGTCTCAAAGCACTGGAGTTCCCAAAACTTCTGAGCAGCTTCTTGCCAAACCTGCACTGAAGGGGCTATCAAAGCTATGGGTGTTAGGAGAGAGCTTTGTGAACACGATGACTTATCAGACACAGGAGCTCACTGTCACTGTCCACTGGAGAATGTCCTTCCATGAGAAGCTCTCCGCAGGGAATTTCTCCTTAAATTGCTTTTCAACAGCTTCTGGCACGATGAGCTGTGGGTCACTCATGAATGCAGCTAAGATGTCAGCTGTACCTCCAGACCCCGCTAAGATAAGCCAGGGAGCAGAATTTTCCAAACCGCTGCAAATCCTCTGTAGTTTAAAATAGGATGTTTTTAGAATTCATAAGTGGAAAGAAAATGTTATTCAAAAGAAGGACTTCTAGCAAACCAGGAATAAATGTGTACCTAAATCAGATTCACTATGGAATCAGTCCAGACTCCTCTAAGCTATTAGGATTTTTCGAATTCTGTAGCAGGTCATCCATGTATAGGCCTCTGACTATGCTTCTTTTCATGACACATCTGCTGAGTAGCTAAGCAACCTGATTTGGACAAGCAATGCATAAAATTTCTTTGACCCTGACTTTTTTTTCCCCCCAAAGTCTCTGCTTCAGCATAGTCAAGTGCAAGAGTAACCCTGTACAGAAATTATCAGCAGGATTTTTTGTATAGGGTTTTTTTTTCTGTCTGCTAAACCTGGCAATATGTTCTGAAAATAAGGAATTTGCCTGGGGGAATACAACACTGGGCTACAGGAGAATAAAAATCACTGAATCATAGCAACTACAAGAGTTAAAGGCTACTAATTCTATTATTTGTGCAATCAGAATGAGTCAGGCAGGTTGCTGAGAGAGGAAAGCAGAGGCCATGGCATCATAATTGCAACAATGTCTATTTGCTGCCAGTCTACTTCTTCCTCTGGAGTTATGCAAGACTGTATTGATTCAATTGTGGTGCAGGGGTTTTTTTTCTTTAGTTTAGGTATTGAGGTTTTTTTAAAACTGTTTGTAGTCTTTGGTGTGTATTATCCATTTAAAAAAATCCATTTAAGAAATTGATATTCTAATAAAGTGTGGCCAGTTATCTATTCCCAGCACATGTCAGTTTAGAGCAACTCTAGCCTGTCACTTTTGGTCTTCCAGTCACACTGTTTTGTAAGACTTTGAAAAGAGGATTTATATGTCGTAACATGGGATTTTTCTAAACCAAAGATACAGGAAATACTGCAATATTTAGCTTCTCATGAAAGAAAGCTCCTGAGGTGACATAATCTTTGCTTAAACAGTGAGATTTCTAATACGAGTGTGTGTTTTAGTCCAGCTGACAAAAGTTATTACAAGATACAAGAAACTAAAACTAGAAAACATCCCCAGAAAGGAGTCATTATTCTGAAAGGGGTTACCAGCTGGCATGTCACAGTCCTGTCACTTGGGAACTTTAAATTACAGTTCAATTATGTCTCTCTAAAGGTATTCTAGACTGAGAGAATTATAAAAAAGAGAAGTAAAATAGAAATCAAAGAGTATCTCCTTGTTAACACGTTCTTTAAGCTGTGGAACTACTCAGGAAAAAAATCAAAACTGATCCTTCGCTGAAGAAGATTTGGGATTATTATCAGACAACAGTCCAGTCTTCAATCCTACAATGTACTTTTGCTTAGTGGAACCAGGACACTCCCATTTTAAATGGCATGTCCAGCAAACCTGGTCTCGTGCTTCCTCTGAGCTCTGGGACAGACAGTTGTGCCATTGTTGCTGAACAGCACTGAAAGGTTGATCTCTTTTTTTTGTGTGTGTTCTCAAGTAATAACGCAGTACTGCTGTTTCCCTAGATCTGGAGCTGGCTTCCGTGGGTTTGTTTTGGTTTCCGATTCTTTCTTCCTACTAGACAAGCTGGCAATGGAAGTTTTATGATCAGCTGGTGCCTATTCAAAAGGAAATATTTCTCCTAAACAAATACTGGCAAATTTAGTATTAAGAGAACTCAGAACACATCTTATAGATGTGAATTTTTACTTTATGTAAAGTGCCAATAGGCATGTTTGTCATCCAGCCAAATTTTCCATTAATTACTTGGCACCAGTTAATTTCTTTTTCTAAAGTTGAAAACATCTTCTTACCTCAAGTGTGCCTGGTTCTCCATTTACCAGTAAGCAAAGCACAGGGATCTCGATGCTACCCGTTCCTGTGAAATAGATGGTTTAATTTTTTAAAAAGTAACAGCTTTCACAAAAGTATTGCTGTTTTGCTGACCCCTTGAAAATACTTCTTCTCTTATGTGCTGTTTTGGTGTCTACATGAACCTGCAGAAGGCAGGCAGTTCCAGAAGGATGTGGCAAAGGAAGAGAATAACACTGACCCAGCAGACGGGGTCCTGGCCTGGGATTCAGGACAAAGGCCCCTTTGCCTTGGACACATTGTGTGATCCCTGGTAAGCAGTTCAGGCTGTTCTCACCTCAGCACACCTCAGCTGCAAAATATGGATATTGGCACCTCTGTGTGCCATGCTGCTGCTGACTTTTAAAGTTATTTATTTGCTGCAAGGTCGTCAGGCTGGGGAGCAGCCTGGGCGCTGCATTAGGGTGCAGCACAAGGCTGGTGGGTTTCCAGAGAGGCATCTACTGGTACTGACAGTAAGACACAGCTAGAGGTGAAAAGCTCTCGTTGGTCCTGGGTGTTATGCATGTACCTAACATGTGCTGGAAGGGAGAGTGGAATCCAGGAGAAAAGCTTTATGGAAGGAGGGTTTTAGAATATGAAGAGGCCGACCGTGTAGACTGGGTAGGATGAGATGGGTCCGATACGAGTTGACAGGAACCATATACTGTTTATTACTCTGCTTAAACAGCTTAAAGCTTCGTTCAGCACAGCCTAGTGGGGTGATTAATAATAACACAGTCTGATACTTTTAAAGAAATGCTAATGAAATATTTAACGTGTCATGGCTTCAGGGGAAGAAATGAGGTCAGGATCTCTGTCCTAAGCCATCCTTCCACAGGGGCCCATATAGTTTTGGATGGTTTTTACTGTAAATGCTGAATTCTGTAATCCAAAGGTGACTATAGATTGGCCTGAAGGAGCTCAATCAAAACATGATTGTCATGAGGTGAATGCCTCTTTTAGCTGGAAGATGAAAGGCATTTGATTCAAACAATTTTTTGATATTTCCCTTTGTAGATCTCCCAGAACTCAGTACAGATCGCTACTTGCTATTTGTTATATCTCTTTTGGGATGACTACAGAGATAAGGTTGGACTAAGCTGTAGCCAGGACATGGTTGGCAAGAAACTTAATTTGTTTAAGTTAATGGCAATAGCATTGTCACACCTCTCTAATGTGATGCATTTTGAAGAATGACCTCTGTGACTACAGGTTCCTCAAGGTATGGTTAAGGCTACAAATATTCTTCATTTACCATAGATTTAGAAAAAAATTAGCTGGAGGAGGGTCAGGTGGATTCTGACTTTACGCTGTGAATCTGGAAAGTCCTCAATTGCAAAGAATATTCAGTACATAAAAAATTTCCTCTGAAAGACTTCTAGGTGTTTTTTTTAACAGGGAAATTCCACATGACCTTATTAAAGTGTTTTACTTCACAAAAGTCCCATGGCTTTGCTCAGCTTGTTTATAAATGAGCTTAAATGAATGACATTGGTTTTGTTTATAGAAGATAACACTGAATTCAGCATGTTCCAGCAAAATATTTGTCACATGAATCAGCATTCTTTGTCAGAATTATGTTCCCCTGAGATTTGTTCAATCAGATTTGGTTTGTGAGCAGAAAGAGGCTGCTTTGTAATTCTCAGCACTGCAGGCTCAGGCTACCCTTACAGCCTGCCTGTGGTCTTTCCCATCTGAGTCACCAGGTAAGGATTCTTCAGGCACATTTGTGCTCTCAGGTACCTCTGTGCAACCACCCTATGGGCTGTGTAAGTGGATATTCCATTGAGGCACACAGCTGTGAACAAGTGAGCTCTCCCTCCTGTTTTAGCTGCGCTAGCACTGCAGGTATTACACAAACAAAGCAAAGGTGAAAGTAACTGTATTAGCTCAACAACTGAGTTCTTTTCATGAATAGCAGTAGGAGACCTGCCCAATACTCAGTTCTTATAAAAAAAGGTCACAGAGATTCAGATGGACATTAGATGCTAAGGTGTGTACCCAGGATAAGATTTTATCCCAAAACAAATAATGGCTTAAAATATTTCAGAGGGCTTTGGAACAAGTCTTCCAGTGTGAGAGCAATTCAAGACCCTGTGTGCAAGAGGGGATATAAGTATACAACAATGACGATCAATTTCTTAGAACCACTGGTTAAGGCACTTGAAGCTGGATTTATTTTCCATATGTTGTCTTTTAGGGCGATTTGAGCTATGCTTTGAAGACCAGCTTTGAGCTACGTTTAAGGAGATGCAATAAAAGTCCAGATTTTTGGTTCAAAGAGCAGCTTTCTCAACTTCAGAAGTTACCGTCGTCCTGCCTCTTACCTAATGACAAATGTGGTCATTTGTGGCTTGTGCAGGCCACTGTCCAATCTGAGAACTGGAGTTACCTTTGATAAGGCCAGGGGCTATCAGGCTGTGCTATCAGTATAGTTCGGATTAGAACCCGCTTACCCCCGTATCCCGTGCGCTGCTCTGAGATGTACTTCTCCAAGGTGAAGCGTAGCTTGGTGGTTCCGTCCGGCTCGTCTGGCGTCGTGTGCTCCACCAAAATAAAATGGGAATGGTTGTGGTCCAGGGAGTACGGTGGGCCTTGGATGTTGTCATCTGACTGGTAGTGTACAAGACTTTCACCCTAGGGAGAGGAGGGGAGATGTCAGTGCTCTCTGCAAAGCCCAGCCCGTGTTTTTATGTCCTTCCTCTCCCTTTCTGTGCTTGTCTGCACCCTGACACAGCACACCACAGCACTGTGAGACACTTGGATAGACGCTTAAAAAAGGGCGAAGAAGGAAAATCTGTTCCTGCTGGGAGCGGCCAGATTTGGCAGGACTGATAGCTGGAGTACCTGAAGTTTCCCTCTTGGCCTCTGCAAAATATAGTGGTATCAATCATCTTCTCTGGAATGTAGGTTTTGGAAATGTTTGTTGGACAAATGGAAAGGGGCTGTGAGACCTGATAATTGTGTATTATCGGCTGGTGTGAAGAGGGGCAAACTATTCATTTCAGTAGTGTTTTGTCCATGTTTAGGCCAGTAAATGAGTTAGCCTGTTCCATGTCCCTATCAATTTAAACACAGCTTTACTCAATTGACAGGGTTATATGAAATCTAATGGTTATTCTCAGTTTGGAAATGCATTCTAAGAGTGAGTGGCAGACAGATTTTAGAAAGGGGAATCCTCCTATCTTTTCTTTTGGGTGAGGGGTGTTACACCTTTAAATTATTTATTAATGAGGTTTTTTGCATAAACTCATCTTCTAGGTAAAACAGAATGCCTGCTACAGTCTTTTGTTCTAAATATTGCACTACATGTGGGCTTCCATACACACGCTTTTTCAAATCCCCTTTCTTTCTTAATACATCTTTCTTTCCCACTGTTGCACATCCACTTTGATACATCATTCCAGGCTGTCAATGTCTGATTATTCTTTTTCATTTTCAGTCACCGTCCTCTTGCAAGTAAGTCAGATTACAATAACTGTTTAAAATCTGCACTTCCTTCTATCATGCCTCTTTTCCAGTTCCTGCAGTGTTGCTGAGCAAAACGCAGGCAGTTGTCAGCTTGGCAGTTGTCACTGTGTATCGCATTTTCCTCCCACTAAAAAGCAGTAAACTTGAACGTTTCTTAAGAACAGCAAGTGCCACAAATTTCTTTCACTTTCTTCTCTCTGTCTCTCATTCCTTGGGGAAAGCTTCTTGACATAATTGATTTCCTTCAGATTTTGTTTTGACAGAGGGTGTGCCTCTGTTCTGCTGCCATGTAACATTAAGCCTCCTCACCAAAGATCTGGCCTTTGATTAGGACCCAGAGGCACAACAACCAATTGCAACAGGCCTTTGGGGATTTTCCTATTTATTCTCTGAAAATGTGGAAGTGATCTTTCAATTATGTTTAAAGCATACCATCAACACAGAGGAGATGGGAGGGATCCATTGATTTCAGGGCTTGTTTTTTCTCCTTGCTAGTGTGGATTGTTAGCTCTATTTTATACAACAAGCTGCTTGTGTTAGTGCCAAGTATAAAGAGAGTTGGGTTTAGATCAACATCCCTGTCTGTAGTTCCTTTGTCTTAAAGTTACTGACTAAAATCCAAAATATCTTTGGGTGGAAGCTGTGCCAGAAGTCAAAGGGTCAGGAATGCTCTTTGCAAAATATTCCTTGACTAAGAATTTGGGCTTTAGTTGAGGGGGAGAAAATAAAAAGAGAATGCACTTGTTTTGTAGCTGCTGATAGGGAAAGATCCAGATATATTTTGATCACTCAGCCTAGGAGGGAGGTGAAATAGGTTTGCATTTGCCAAAGCAACTTTCCTGAACAAAGTTCACAAAACTCTTTCCTTTGAGGCCCTCTCAGACCAGTTGCCACACAAATAGGTTAAAGTCTTCCAGCTAAAGAGTCCCACCTGGAAGAGCACACAGGTAGCTGCTGCTGGCAAAAAAAAAAAAAAAAAAAA
>VXAD01003445.1:648531-672645 GCA_013399195.1 Dicrurus megarhynchus
AAAAAAGGGAAAGATCAATGACAATAAATTGCTGATATGGTCTGGCAGTCTCTCAGCTTTTACCTGGTACTTCTAGGCCCCTCTAAGAGAACAACTAGGTGTGAATTCAGAGGGCGGTCTTTGTCATTTGTTTCTTAGCTTCTTCAGGGAAGTAAAATAGTGCAGAGAAACTGTCATTCGTTGTCATTACACACCTATTTTATTGTTATAATATTCCTCTTAGGACAGACTGTATATCCAGTGACAAGAAGGGAATGCTATTTTTTTTTCTCTCCTATTTCCATTCAGCAGCAACACTTTCAGCAACAGTTTTGTTGGGCAAGGTTTTTAATCTGTTGGTGTACTGTTTTTGTTTTCTTCCCAAGGGCTTTGATCGCTTTGACCCAAATTTAGAAGCCCAGAGCGCTTTCAATAACTAGGTGAGATCATTCATGGCTATACTGAGCACGTTTTTGTGTATTAGACACCAATTCAGTGGCTACTTAAGGGAAATTTGTCCTGGAATATTTATGTCTGGTGTCCCATAGGAGAAAATATGCTTTTTGCAGTATTTATGTAATATCTAGGAATAAGTGCTTCTGCAGTAAGTGGACAAGGGAGAAATCCATGCAAGGCCCCTTACTCCGGGATGTTTTCCTGACGTTCATCCCTGCGCTGCTCGCTGCGCTGATGCCCAATGCTGCCACCCGCTGGGCATGTGCGGAACTGCGCGGAGGGCACAGAACCATCCAACAAACCTTCAGCTCTGTTTCTGTTTCCTCCCAAAACACAGCTTAAACCCCACTTGTTTTTTGTTTGTTTGCTTGTTTAAAGTTATATCAAAGTTGTTCTGCCAACTACTGACAAATTTTGTAAAGGTGCAGCTTATATGCAAACAACAGAATAAGTGAAAAATACCTTTGTGTTTTCCAGAATTTCTCTGTGCTGGATTTTCCTGAGGGAAGTTATTCCTATGGCAACCACGCTTACTTTGGATGAGGTACTAGCCAGTGCAAGATCTCGGACTGCTTGCACTAAGTGTCTTGTTACTCCTACACGCAGAGCACTGGTGAAAATCCAGGCACCTGAAATTGTTTTTAAAAACCGGTTAGGTAATTTCTTTGTATTTGAACGTGTTTGTGTGTCAAGCAGCATTACTTACAGTATTGTATTTAAGGGTTTTTTTTAGATAAATGAAGTGAAAACAGGTCTTGATGGACTGTTACTTTTAGAGTTAAAATACATGCAAAGTACTTAAGACTTTAATAAGGAAAACAAGAAGAAATTATAAGCTGAAGCGAACATTCTTCACATGTCACGTGATGCAACATTGCCATCTTTACTCTGATGTTAATGTGCTCGTCAAGAATGCTGTGTCCACTCTGGAATCACTCTCTGTCTACACGTGAGCAGAAACATCCCTGTAGCAGGCAGGTCTGAGTGTTGTACGAGGAAGAGCAAAGGGACAGAGTCAGGGAAGCTGTTGACTTGATATAAGGCCAAAACACATGCAGTCACCTCTGAGCAGAAGAGCTCGGGCATAACCTGCATAATCTGGAGTTCTTTCTCTCGTTCTTGTGTACGTGGAGAGTGAACACTTCAGCATAATACCATTTACAGCAGTATTGTTATGGTGAGAAGGAATTTAGAGAACCCTAAAAGGTAAACAGCAAGCTGGCCTTTTTCAAATATGTAACATAAAGAAACTGGGGATCTTGATGCTGCCCAGTCTGAAGTACAGAAGGCAGATGGAGACAGAGAATATCTGTGTGGCACAAAGTACCAAAAAGGAGCCCTGGTACTGGGCTGTCTCATTACAAAAAGCAAAACTGTCACAATCTTGTCTGGAACAGTGAAGATAAACCAAGAGCTTGCTCTGAAATGCTCACAGATATTTTCACTTTATTTTGCAGGTGAGAATGGAGAAAACAAGAATTCTTATTTTTTACCTAAATTCACTCTTGTTGAAGTCAAATTGCTCTGCTCTCTTCAGAATTATTTTGTTATGGCACAAAAGAGAGACAATTGTATTTGGTCCCATTTTGGTGCTATCTTTCTAGTGTCACCTCTGAGGGAACAATATCAGGTAATTTTACACTTCAGAAATTGTTATGTAGAGTAATTTGCTTTGAAAGAACTTATTTCTGCTACTATAATACAATATCTTTCATTTTCAAAGGTATTTACATGCAGGTTGTAGGTTGCATTCAGCAAAGCCTTGAATTTTCAAAAATAATCATGTGAGCAGGCCCATTGTCATTACCAGATCACTGGGGTCTAGGTGTGAGAATCCATCAGGAATATGAATTCCTTCTTTAAAGCTTAAAGCCCTCACCTGTGCTTTGAGCTGCCTTTATAAGTCCTTTCTTTAAGGTTTCCCGTAGCCAAGGCTTCATCTGGAAATTTTCTTCTTCCCCTACTAAAGAGACAACCAAATTGGGAGCAGGTAGCTTCCATTTGCTGAGCATAGCTTCAAATATAATTCCAGGGTGAATGGTACTCGGGACCTTCATAAACTTCAGCAAACACAAGAAAAACCCAATGAATAACAATAGGACAGAAAGACACAGTAAAGAGTTTGTTTGTGGTAAATACAGAGGGAAAACATCATCAACTTGGATATTTAAGAGAAGATTATTTGAGCAAGAATTGACATAGAACTAAATACTTGAATGAATTTAGCAGACTTCTGTATAATTGCCATCTCACTAATTGGATCAATTCCATGGGTTAGTTCTGTGTTGCAGCCTGACAAATCACACTCTCCCGTAGAGCTTCCTCTTGAACTGCCTTCAGTTTCATGGCAGCCTAGCAAAGCCAACAAATTTCATAGGTGTTTTTTGTTTTCTGCACAAGCTGAAATATTTGCCTGGTTTTATGTCTGTTTTTCAAGGACACATTACATGAATCTATTGCTTCTTCCAGTTCTGTATATATTTTGGCTTTGTGCTTAAGACTTTATGATGAAACAAAATCTTGAGGCAGATTTCAGGATTTCCTAGGAATTCCTTCTGCTCTAGCACTAATGTGTGCTGGGGACTAGTGAGGAGGTGGGTTTGTCCATATACATCCCTCTGCATATCAGCAGAACAGAGACAGAACTTTAAGGAAAACCTTGAAACAGCTCAAAAGTATGTTTAAAATGTAAAAATCCATAGTGATTAATTTTTGTCAGGTTAAAACAGGGAAAGGATGCAAAATGGAGGAAGCAGGGCATATAACTGATTTTTCTTTTAAAGGGAAAAGTGATCACCTGTACTTGTATCATGTAATTGCAAATCAAGTGATTGATTTCTGTATATTAAAAGGCCGTATTTTAAACCACATCCATGTTCAGGAAGGCATGGTCCCTACTTGGGGTACAGTGTGGTGCCTCCCAGTGTGGCACATCGATCCTCACTATTGCAGTCTCTGTGTTTAGTGCTAGGAAGTAACAGCTGAACAACAACAGTGGTGTTAAAGGGTTAAAACTCCTCAGTGCCCATACCTTTCCATGTTTCTTCCCAGAAGCTGTGAAGTCTATTTCTCCTATGCAGTATGGTAGTTCTCTTTTGAAAGCTACCTCTTTGTCACTGCTGCAGAGCTTGGTTTCCATTTCCTCCATTGAATTCACAAGGTGATTGAGCACCAGTGGACCAAGATGTTCACTGAGATGACAGAAAGCTGGCAAATGAGAAGCCATTTAAACTGGAGGGGCCACAAAATCCATTCAAATATTATCTAGATGAGCTTTTAGTCAAACATTTTACTTTTTTACTATCATACCTCTAATGTTTAGCTAAAATTGGAGGTCTTTGTACCAAATGTCAGATGCTGTATACAGAAGAAGGCAGATTCCACACCGACACTATGTAACTTAAGGTATAAAAAGGCACGAAGAAATAAGGCTTCCTGAACTCTCTTGCACCAGACAGAAAGCGGAGTTGCAAGGTGCCAGATCCTGCAATCTCAGAGCCCAAAGGTGACCCTGATTCTACAAAAGGGAAAGAGGAGTCTCAGCCACCAACTCTTTCCAGCAAGAGTGGAGCAGTGTCAGTGAGTGTCTGAGTCTCGGTTTCTTGCTGTCACTGTGCCTCCTGCTGCTCTGACTTCTCTTACCTGACGTGAATGCTAAATAACCAAGTGATGACGTTGTGTTTGTCTGGAGATGTTTTAGGAGAGGTTTACTCTCTGCTTCCTTTAGGAATAGGCTGTTTATTTGTAAGTCCAGGTATTTGAGGCCAGGCTGTCCTGGAGCAAAGGTCATATGGCAAGAGTTGCTCTTCTGCATTACGTGAGACACTGGAGAGGTCTACCGGCTTTTCCTATGTTCCATTTTGACTGAACTGACAGAATTATGATCTGAAAAATACAGATTTAAGCTTGTCTGCCTTATTTTGATTCTTTTCAAAACAAAAGCAATGAAACAGCTCTCTCCCCTCTGCCTTCAGCTGCATGTTGAACTACATAGTCAGTCTTAAAAAAAAAACCAAAAATCCTTGTGACACTAAGCCAGCAATGGTAATCAACAGTGCATTAATTTTTATTTCCTGGGCCAAGAGATCTGCTGTGGGATTGAGAGTGGGTCAAACTAGCAAGTCTCTTGTGGGTCTATTAGGATGCTCCAGTAGAGGGAGCAAGCCCCCCAGCTGTTCCCTTGGGCTGGGAAGTCTCTTGGGAACCTGTATCCTGGCTGCTTCACCACTGCTGCCTCGGTATTATCTTCTTTTCTTTTCTGTTTGCTGTGAAAACATTGTTTGGAGCTGCCTTTTTTCCTGCGATCTACCTCTGAACAGTGGCTGTGGGCCCTCTCATGATTTGCTTCTCCTACAGCTATGTCACACCTTTAAATCCACCCCCCAACTCCTGTCAGAGATCACTGCTTTAAAGATGCTTGTCCTCGTTCTGCCTGCCTGCATGCTGCTCATTTCTGGAGGGAGGATCCACTCTTTGGATAAGAGTGTTTATTGTGAACACTGAGACAACAGACTAGTCTGGTTAAGAGTCTTACCTAAGGCAACTTCTTTTGGATCATCAATAGTGGTAGTCACAGCAAAGCCCACGTTTTTGTCTGAGTCCACTTTTCCACAGGAGAACCAGCTTTATCTCCCAAGAGCATTGAAAAGAATATTCTAGCGAAAAAAAACCTATTAATACAGAGTAATAATAACGCATTATTTATTACTTATTATTATTTATGTAGAAATCATTTCGTGAAACTTGCTGACAGAACAAAGGATTTGATTAGAAAAAAACTACTCAGGACTGAATTTCCAGGGTACATATAGTCACCGTCCATCACATTTATTTATAGCTACACACAAGCAATGAACTTGAAATAGACAGCAATTTACAAAATAATCCAGTGGTAAATTTGTCCTTAAGTGGTTCATTTTAAGTCCATTCTAGATCTTAGTTTGCAAAATTCTCTCATGTGGTTATCACTGACTTCTCTTTTGGAATAAAGGCACTAGGCTGCTGAGATTTATAGGGACCGTTCCTGTATTTAGGTAACTAATTGTTTTTTGTTTTTTTCAGAAATAGCATATTAATTAATTTTCAGTTTAGGAATTCTGGTTCTCAGTGGTAATGAACAACAGTGAAGGAGACAAAAAAAGGGAAGATGCCCAAATAGAAGTTTTGTTCACAAGCTTATATGAGGCAGGAAAATAAGGAAAACACCTGTTAACATGAGGAAGAACTTCTTTACTGTGCAGGTGACTGAGGACTGGACCGGGTTGCCCAGAGAGGGTGTGGAGTCTCCCTCAGTGGAGGTACTCAAGAACAGTCTGGACACAATCCTGTGCAATGAGCTCTGGGATGGCCCTGCTTGAGCAGGGAGGTTGGGCCAGATGAGCCACTGTGGTCCCTTCAACCTGACCGTTCTGTGATTGTGTGATTCTGTTTTATTATGAACACTGCAAAATCATCAGAAGAAACCCGGTGCATAAGATGTGTAGAGTTGGTTCTTAAGCACAGGCTGACCACATTTGATGTTTCCTTACCTCCCTCTATAAGCTGTCTCAGCTTCTGCAGTGTAACCCCTCCCTGTTAGGGGCAGAATCAGCAAACACTGCATGGATCTGCTCAGGGGTTGCACCTCACCTTGCCACCACTTTGCTCTGCAGTGAAGATTCACTTTACACTCACCAGTCAGCACACGGATTGCGTTATGTCCCTGATGTGTGTTCAGAGCAGGATATAATCAGCTCTGTCATTTCCTCCTGGGTTGTCAACACTTCTGTTCTTAAAAAGCATGTGGATATCTCACCCAAAGTCCTCTAACAAGCAAAGTAAGCATGTATCAACAAACTGTGTGATGTAATTATGGTTTTTCAGAATGCCTTTCTCCTGGGTTTAATTCAATCTTGTTCGGTTTGGTTTCAGCTTTCGCACGAGTCTCTCGTGGTTTCAGGGGCTGTTGCTTTGAGACTTGGAGCTGTACTAGATTGCAAGTGTGTCAGGTCACAGTAATTGGGTCAAATCTCTGTGGTGGAAGTCATGACATACCCCTGCAGTCAGCTCAGCCGTGGCCAGCTTACGTCACTGTAACGTCACGGAGTGTGGTTTAATTGCAAGGGTCTGGGATGAGCCTGTGCCTTGGGAAAGAACAGACAGCAGAAGGAGGAGGAGAATCTAAGCACTTTTTGGATGAAAACCAGTGGGGGATGACATCATAATTTTCTCCCTTTCCATATACTATTTTTGATCAAACTTTTTAGAAATTTCCAACATTTATTTTATCCTATTATTTAAAGGTTCTGCCCCTGCCTTATCTAAGAGAACGCTGTTGCATTAAATTTGCATTAATTTTAAAATGTTACTTAAAGGCAAGAGATCAGAAACACTTCAGAGGTGAGGGGAAAAAAAACAAAACACAAAAATCCTGCCTGCACCAACATGTGCATTCATATTTTAAATTTTGTGCATATATCAAGCAATCTTACTTCAGTTCTGGTTCAGACTTGAGTACATACATTTCTGTCTAGGCTGCTGCCACATATCTAAGTTTGTAGGTCAAATTCTGTCCTAGATGTTCCATCGACTACAAATACAAACATCTATGGAAAGAACGTACCTCTAATGATTACCAGATTTGAAATATAACCTAGAAAACTATTTCTAACTAGCAAAGCAAGTTAAGACAATTATGAGGAAAAGACAATTGCCAGTTCCACCTACATCTGGAAATGTGAGTCAATGTCATTTACATTAAGGATGGCCTGGTTAAATCATTCCAGGTGTCAGCCAGTCTCATGAATCATTATTTCTTTAACCTCATAAACAGAAGCTGTAAGAGTTGTACCATCGTGTAAACCAGTGATGCTGGAGCTTGCAGGTCCTAATGCTCTTTAGTCCTTCCTTTTGGATGGTCCTAACTTCTGATTCCAGCATTCGAGATTTCTGGGATGTAGGAAATTGTCAGGGGGCAGTTGTGATGGCTCTAAGGAAGCTCCTCAAGGAGAATCCTTTCTAAAGGATTTATCCATAAAAAGCGTTGAGATCAGAACCACAGGGAAATTTTTTGACTCCTATGTTCCTTCCTTTCTGGACTTTTCTCCCTCCTGTCTCTTCTTCCTCTCCCCTCTCTGCCATGCCTTCTCTCCCCAGCCTCCTTTTCTCCTACAGCTTCTCTCACGGTATCCCCCAGCTTTCCACTGTCTCTTTCCAACTATTGCCACTGCCACCTAATCCACTGTGAAGGTGCATCTCTACTTCCTTGTGTGGTAACACAGGACAGATTGTTCACCTCAGAGGGGTGAGAAGAATGTGGGTCTGCTTCGCCCTTCCTTTAGATTTTAACCAGGATTAGGCTGTATCCATGGAAGGAAGAGAGGTCAAATTTGAGGCTTTCAAACATGTCTTTTGAAAATGGGCCCAGTCAAATGATGGTTTGACCTCAGTTGTTGTCTTCAAGGGCAATGGGTCCATTAAGAGAGTAGGCGTGTGGCAGTCATTAGCTCTCACAACTTAGAAGTACTAAGAATTCTCCTTCATACTTGTATGCTGATCAGCAGGCTGGAACACACCCTGACTCTTAATCAGATCAGATTCCTTCACCCACTCAAGGTGTACATTTGAATATGTAGGTGAAATGATTAAATATAGTAATACAGTAGGCCCAGCATTGTTGATGTTAAACCAGTCACAAAGTCCCCCCTCCCCTTAGCTTCAGTGGCAGATGAGGCAAATATATTGATTTATAAACTTTCAAGTAGGCTTTCATGTGGAGCAAAAGAGAACTACATCAGTTCCTGTCTCCTTACTGTTGCAGGGTGAGCCAGCAATCCTAACAAAAAGTAAGCCTCAGGTATTGCTCAGAAAAAGAGAGGGCTCACACTAATTGAAGTGAATAGTAAGGGGAAAAATGCAGTGGAGACCATTGCAATGAACTTCACTTGAGCAGGAACAGTCTGCTTCCAACACATGTAACCAAGTTGCTTTTGCTAAACTGCAGCCCTGTTGGGAAGGACCTGAGGGTTACAGCCAGAGCAGACGGGAGTAATGCTGTGCTGTTCTTGCAAGAGAAAAATGACACCTAGGACAGCATGAACAGCCCGTGTGAAGTCACTCAGCTGTTCATTAGAACAGCTTTAGCTGCAATATCATGTCTGGATTTGGGTGCCAGGCTTTGGGGGAATTACGGACCAGCTGGAGAAGGTTCGAGCCAGAGCAACAACAGCAGAGACCTTTTGCTAAAAAAAAAAGGAAAGCTTGGACAAATTAGAATTGTGTTACCAAAAGCAGGGAAGAATTCAGGGAGGGAAAAAGAGAATTTTATAGTCTACCAGTGGAAAAGGATGATAGGAAAGATTTGTGGTTTATATTTGTGGCTAGGACAGCAAGGCACAGGGTCAAGGGAAGAATGATGTCAAGGCTGTGCAAGGGTTCAGTAGTGACAACACTCTGAGAAAGACTTCCTTGGAAAGAATGAAACCCTTACTCTGCTGAGTAGGGAACAAGGAAAGCAACCAGACAGCAGCTCTTGATTGCGATGGCATCTCTATGTTGTGACCCAAAGAACCTGACCTTAAACCCCAAGAGCTGGATATGCATCTGCAGCTCTGATCTTTGAGATTCACATACACCTATGCAACTTTTCCAATGGAAATGCTCCTGCTGACTTTAGTGCAAGTACTCACTCCAGGAAGACTGCATCAGTGAGTTTACTGGGCCAGTGCCAGCAACAGTGTAATGGAATTATTTGTTTCCAATAGTAGCCACATTTTCATTCCTGTTTTGAATTAAAACATACTAAATATGAAGAACAAGGCAGATGCAGGGGATCAGAATAAAGAATACCAGAGAAGTGAAGGGCACAGTAAAGACTGCAAATTTCATATTCAATTTCAGCATGTGCTTTAAAAGTGAATTGAATAGACTTTAACTGGTGTGTACATTTAAGTGTGAAGAAACAAAACCAGTACTTAAATCAGGGTTAAATGCAGTGGAGGAGGGGAGATGTAAGAATGCACTAACTAGAATCCAAGAAGGGAAAAATACCTATAACTGTTGTAGGAATATAAAAATGTAATATGAAACAACAACAAAAAAGTATTTACTATGGAAAATAAATGCACACATCTGTGTGAGAAACTGATGTACGTATGTCTGTGTGCAATTACAAACATCATCTTACTTATATTTATGTTGCAGCTTTGGAAAATGTTTGTCAGGAATTAGCACATTCAAATTCTGGTAAGAATGCCTGAAACGTTTCTGCATCACAGCCTAATGACAAAGCAGAATCATCTGCCATGATTGCCAAGGAATTGCTAAATAAAGCATAAAGACCTGGGGGTGGTGAAATACACCAGCAGAAATCATAGCCAGCTGTCCTGCACGAGGCTTTGTCATGCCTGTAGCAAATAAAAATCTCTGAGAATGGCACAAATAGAAAAAGGGAACAAGAGAAACACAACTGTCAAGACAAGTGCAACTTGAACTATGGTATGCTACGCTTTTCTCACGTTCAGACAGGAGGGCTAACAAAAGCCATTAAATGCCAGAGATGAGCGCTGGAGGGCTGCAAAAACAACCTATGGGAAGGTTTCTCCATACTTTGACTAGGACAGACAGAGAGAGAGGCTAGTTCAGGTTGGCAGCCTTGAGAATGTGTTCAGTAACCAGAGGTTTTAGGAGTTTGCAGACACAGGGCCTGACAGGAAATCAGGAACTTGAATTAAAATCATGGGGAGAAGTGAAGCATAGAAGTGTCCTAGTAAAATAGAAGGAGGCTAAGTTTCCAGGTGTATTTATGTGAATTGGCCCCACTAGAAGCTTTTAAAAACATCAGGGTTGACAGTTTCCTTTCTGGAACAGCAGTTGCTAAAGAATGTTATATCTAGTAATTCCTCTTTACTGTACTTGTGCACAGTCAAAAATCGGAACAACGGGATGAAGAGGGGAAAAATGATTTCAAAATCCCCACCAACATAAACAAAGCAAGCTATAAATAGATGTGTGAGAAGAGAGTCTTGTTACTGAAGGAGTGTAGGCTTTGTTTGAACATTTCTAGGGTATGGCTCTGGAGCCGGATCCTTCCTGCAATTGCCAGGACACAAGGATGTGAAGCAAACCAACCGTTCGAGGGAGCCTTCCCGTTGTTTTCTGAGAGAGTGGGTAGTGCTTTGGTTTGGGTAGGGTTAGCACCGGGTCTTTAACGAATGAATGTGCAAAATGCTAATGCAAATATAGGTACTTGGTCTTTTTGTTTCTGCCTTCATTTGCTTAACAAAGTGAAGAGGACCAGAGGCTGTTTGAATAATGTACTTTTAGTGAATCTGCAGAAATTTGCATTTGGATGTCAGCCAGCGAATTTCATACAAGTGGATTTATTCTGGGGAGAAAACCTGAGAGGGTGGAGAGGTGATAAAAGGGAAATGTAGACATCAGGGAAGTAAACAATGTAAGGAGCAGATGGATCTGATGAGAGACAACACACAGCAAGGCTGTTCGATGAAAATAAAGGAATTGGCCGTGCTTGCATAGCACGTTGTGTATGGGGTGTGCGGGGAGGTTGACACCGGCTTCAAATACCCCTGGACCTTCCCTGCTCAGTTCCCACAGCATGGCATGTTACTTTCAAGCTGTGCCAGCACAGCTCCTTGTGTGGCCTCACAGTGAATCAGACAGAGTTCACATAAAAAAGAACTCATTTTTGGCAGGTCATTTTTCAGCAAAATCAGTTCACTGATGTGGTGTACAGCATGCTACACAATTCTCTGGAAATAATGTGTTGAGAAACCACAGCCATAGTTCATACTGAAAGGAAATACAAGAAATTTGGGATAGTTCCAGTTCAAAACAAGTGCTTCAGGAAGGGCAATGTACAGACAAGGCAGACAAAACCATAACTGAAAATTTTAGTTGAAACTGGATTGTACATGGACATGGGCAAGTTAATACTGTTGAAAGCAAAGGACACAAAAATACAACTGAAAGCCGAAATATTAGAAAATAGAAAGGACTGCCACTTGGGAAATGGAAAGGCTTGAAATAACTTAGGGTGGTTTTCCCCAGATTAGCTTGTTAGGATCTTAATATAGCATACTTGTAGAATCTGCAAAAGTTCACAAATGTTTCTCTTGATGCCAACAGCTGGCTTCACAAAATTAGCTCCTAGCATTAAGCTCATACCAATCTTTACAAGCTGTGCTAAAATAATCTTTACTTCTTTTCCAGTTTGTCATCTGTGCAATTTTTTTTTTCAATTTCATGCCTGTAGACATGCATTCTTTTATAGAAAAAAACCAGTTTTTACCGTGGAAAAAAACCCTTTGCTGTGTTTCCTTGTGTGGCTACTTTCATGGTCTCATGTTTACAACAGCTTGCTCAGTGCTTCAGGCAAATTTTGCAAGCTTGAAGGGGAAGTTTATTCAAAACCAAGAAGCTCTTTTGCATAAGCCATATAAAAAATATACTTTGAGAATTCAAAACCTTAGGAAAATAACTTAAGTTTGCTTTGTTTCTTAAATATAACAAAACTGCAGACACAGTTCTGAACTTAGTACATTGTGCAAAAATGGTATTGGCAAAATGGTTCATCAACTGTTCTAAGTTTTTCCTTTATCAGACACTAATTGCTCTCTGTCTTTCCCATTAACTGCAACACTGAAGTTGCATTTGGATGTGCCTGTGACTTGCAGAAGACCTTGGACTTAAGCACCTGAGTTCACTGGGCTGTGTTGCACCTTTAGAAATCAGACCCCCTGAAGGCACTATGATGTATTTTTTTTTATCTTTTTTTTCCCCAGAAATTTAAGGTCCCTGCATATAGCAAGCCTGCCAACCCTAGATTTTTAAGTATATGCCTGTTTCCCTCTACAAGGAAACCTGCCCTTTCTTTTTTCCTCTGGATAGTACTGATTTTTAACCCACAGGTGTAGCAAATCACAGCCAATTTGCTCTTTGGCTCTACTCCTCGGGTCACTTATCAGATAGGTTCAGATCTGATCCAAATGAACCAGGAGTTTCTACAACTTCAAGGCACAAAAAACTGTCTAAATTTGGCATAGAGATGAAAATGGTTGACCTAAGGCTTTTAAGGACTGCTTCGGTGTATAGAAGAAAGAGGGACCTTCCTTGTTCCTACGTGTTTGGGAAACACAAGAACGTCTCTTCCTACAGCTGAACAAGGGGCCTGTGCTGGTACAAGGATTCAAGGTCTTTCAGACTCACTATGCTTTTTTCCCCCTCTCTCTTTCCACAGTGTATAACAGTGTTGGGGAGGGTTAGGGTTTGGAGGGGCAGGGGGTGTCTGTGTCCAATACCCGTACATCCAAGGTGCTGCGATGAGAGAAAAACCAAACCAAAAAAATACAATGTCAATCCAGTTTCTATAGCTGGAACCCTACAGAGGGGTGAATAGAGAGGAAGTGCAGAGTTCTGTTTCATCATCACAGCAATTTAGTTAAAGATCTTGAATGCAGATGCTATGCAGGAACAAGTTTTAATGGGATGCCTTGCTCTTACACTTGCCACACAGGCAAGGATCTGCTCTAGGCAACGGAATACTTTATATATTATAGGTGAAAGGGGTGGTGAATTTTTAGCTGACACAAAAAGATTTTTAAAAATTCCCAGTTACTCCAAGTAACCCATATGATCAAGTAAAACACCCTTAATAATTATATAAAACCAGAAGTGTACTTGCACAGGTACTTTCTAGTGCTGTCACAGGTTTCCTCAGGTAAGCAGAGAGAAGCTTCAACTAGCCACCCTGACCAGTAAGCTTTTTATTCCTGGAATTGAAAAGGTTTCACACTTGCTGATAGATCCATGAGCCATCTCGTAGGTTATGTCACAGTGTGGGGCTATCCAGGAGTCAAGAGCTGAGAACAGCACTTCCATAGTTACTACAGTGTCAGAGGTGCTCATGTGTGAAATTTAACAGAATTCCCACTGACATTTCTGCTATAAAGTTGAATGACAACACAGTTGTGGTAAAGCTTTTACAATTACAAGACTGTGGAGCAATGTATTGAGGATATAACAGTGCTCTTTACATTTGTTTAAAAAAAAAAAGAGTAAAATCCACAAAGATGAACATGTAACTTCCAGCTAATGACAGAACGCAAGCCTAGAAAAGATTAAAAAATCACTTTCTCACTTGCCACACCTCTCATAAAACAACTGAAAACTAGAACCGTATGGCATTATGCAGAGTTAATGCAAATTAATACAAAGTTCAAAAGTAGCTATAGAAATGTGTAATTTCCAGTATTGCTATCAATATCCTGCATCCTATTCCACAATGACTATGATTCTAATACTGATGAAACTAAAACATATGTAGCTGCATAATAGTAAATATAAAATTGAAGTAGGTCACATACTCATTGCCAGATATTTACTTTTATGAAGGTCTTAAAAAGCCTGTTTTGAAGATAATAGACTTAGTACTCTAAAAATGCAGGTACCTAATTTTATTGCCATGGGTAGGTCCCTTGAGCTGCCCCTTAGAATTAAAAAAAAAAAAAAAAAAAAGCAAGCAGAGTTGAAACAATTTGCCAAGGACCAGGATGATTTTCACCTTTATCGTTTATTGACTTTATTTTTCAAAATTCACTGGGAGAAGAAGCTTTCCCAGATGAAGATGAAGAGTTAATGAAGAATAAATTTAGCTAAATTTTGGTTTGTCAGCATTTCTGGCTGTGTTCCCTGTGATCCTGTCTGAACATAGAATTTTTACAGTTAACTGCCTTTTATCAGAAAACATTGAATAAAGAGGGCTTTTTCTACCTTGATTCTCTCATCCAGCATTGAGATAATCAGCTGTTCTGATTGTTCTGAATGCAATCTTGTAAAATAAAAATTACATGAAAAGTTTAGAAAAGCAAATACTAGACACAGAACCGAAGATGTCATCTACACCCCAAGATACTGCTGGGAATTGTCTTCAAGGGTTGAGGATGAGAACAGCAAATACATGAAAGAAGAAGGCAGAGTAGCACGAAGAAAAGTTGTTAGTGCATATTCACATCCGAAAATCATGGGGCTGGTGGGACAATCCCATAGAGAAGGAAACTACAGTGCAGAAAGCAGAGGTCAGGGGTCCACCTCTGTACTTTGCTGTCTCAGAAAGAACTGTATAGTAGATGGCTGCCTGACTGTAATAGTTCTGCAGTCTGCTCATACCAGGCCAAAATAGCATGCAAGGATCAGCTAAATACATGAGTCCATGAAGATTGTTCCTAGTGCAAGCTAAAAAGTTGTCTAAAGAGTGGAGAGTGCAATAGTGGAATGCTGCTGCTGTCTAATTGAAGACCAGGGCAAATACAGTAAGTCAGCTACCATTTCTCTAAGGAAACCAAAGTACTGAACAGAAAAAAACACTGCTGAAAGTGATCACGGGCAAAGGACAGCAACACATAGCTTGTGAAATTACTGATACAGAAATTCTTAAAGTTTTACATAAACTTCATTATTCAGGGGGAAGAGAGAGTGGCAATGATTGGTCTATATCACTGAGAATTACTGGCAGATGATGCAGGGGAAAGAAAATGTAGACTAAGCAATGATCTCAGGTGAATCACAAGCATCTCTTAACATACATAGAATATTTCATGATCCTACCTGCTGGCTGTCCTTTGCAACAGGCAACACTGTGCACTGTGCAATGCACTGAGGTGGCTTTTATTTGCTGCTGTTCCCTTTTCCTGTTTGGGAAGATGAAGATGTTGCCAGTTTACTCAGCACACTGGTCCCTGTGACAATAAAAGTAAACGTTGCTGGTGTAGAATGTCATCAACAGCTCTTCTCTGGGATGGAAATAAGCTTTGTGCAATGAATGGAGATGCAAATAATTAGCACTTCTCTCCAGCAGTAGTGGAGCATAGAGGTATCAGGAACAAACAAGCAGGAGTGGACTTAACTGTGAATGTATTTTCTAAATTAACTTTTCACATTTTTGCAATAACTTGGATGTTGAGTAACTGCATCAGTAACTAATCCTTCATTCCCTTTGAGAAGAGTCATGTGCTTTCCCAAGCTACAGAAATTTTTAACAAATTTCTCACAGCACAGGTTTGTAGTCAAGGTGCTCTCTTAATAATTTAGGTTTCCAAAGCAACTGTCCACTTATCCTCATTGATAATTTTAAATTTTGGTGCACAGCATCTCAACCTTAAAAGTGAATTTGTTTAAGGATTTGCTCTGTATTTAGAGTAAAAATGTTGCATCATGATGCTTCCTTAAGTAACTTGCCTGTGGGCCTTGATATATAACTGACCACATTTGGTATAAATTATTGCAGCTCAGTTGACGACTGTGAATAAAAGCTGCTTTGAAGAAATCAAAGATATGCCCAGCTCTTTCATGATTATAGTAATGTGTTTCTTCAAATATTTTTGTCCTTCACTATCAAAATAAGGGGCATGGTTCCTATATGTTTGTACTGGGGCTTTGGGTTTTCTTCCATGAGTTGATATATGCCATAAATATTCTCTGTCCTTAAAACAGATTTTTCATAGGCTTTAAATTCACCTTTCTTCTGCGACTGTGCATTCCTTTGTGCTTTTGTTTCTAAAACATTTAGAAAATATATTTCTTATACATCCCTTTGATTAGACTATGAAATGACATAAACCAGCCAGATATCCAAATTCTATCTGTTCAAGAGAACAGCAGATTTTGGTTCTCTCACAATGACCCACGTAATTATTCTGGATTGCTTAAAAATTTCCTTTGTACGTCTATATGTCAGTATTTTTTAACTATCCATGTTTCTGTTAATGCTTATATTTCTAGGAATATAATTGTGTTAAATTCCATAACATCACAGTCATAAAAAGTCTTTGATCTTTGCTACAGCAGTGACAGTTGCTTGAAGCATAAAACTCTGAAATGAAGCAGGACCTTAATCAAGAAATGTTCTCTGAAAGTGTTGAAGTTACTGGCTATTTTCGTCCAGGCTTGAGTAATGGTTTGTCAGAAAGCAGTAGGTGCTGGGACTGTGAAAGTCACAGCCCAAGCAGAAGTTTCCCTCCAGCTCAGACATGAGTGGTTTTTTTGGTTTAATCTACAGTTACGGAGCAACACGGGGTCTGAGGCTAAACTGTACCAGACCCTGATTAAGACCATCTCAGTCCCTCCTGGACTATTACTCTCCAAGTGTCTCTGTTGAAATCCTGTATGTCTTTCTCTTTTTAAGTACTATTTAAACACCAGTATTCTGTCAGGTTAACTTTTATTTGCACGTCCTCCCTTCTGCTCAAAACAGATGTGTTTATTATTAACCCACTTCCTAGACAGTTCCATTAACTTTTCTGGAGAATCCTGGTAAGACTTGCAGGCCACTCTGACCTGTCATCACACCTGTACATCTATCTCCCCTCCTGGTAGCCTTCCAAACTTAATGCCAATCTGCTAAGAGGGAAATAATGCTTCAGTATGAAGATTAATAATTGATTACTATCTTACAGATGCCTGAGATTAAAAATTTTGCAAGCTGCTGAATGCACCTGCAAATTCATGACGCTGTTTATTCAGCTCTTTCCACTGCCTTGCTCACCCTGCCAGTGCATGTGCAATGAATTATTACTAACATTCCTTTATCTTATGGGGTGGAACTTTCATTGGAATGTTCATTGCATTGAACTGTGTCTTCTAACATAAAATCTGAGTTTCTGCATCCTCAGCAGATTCCCATTTCTCCCCCTCTGATTATTAAAACCAGGCACTGATGTGGTGGTGGGCTGTGTTTGGGTGGTTTTTGTGTGCAATGGCTGGCCTGTAACTTAAAAAAATCGGTGTTGTCAGTGACACTGAAGTCTTTTACTACGTAGCTGCTAACCCAGGTTATGTCCCTTTCCAAGTTCGTTCACGTGGTGAAGTTTCACCAAGAGAAAACGCAAGGAAGAGGAAGAATCTCTGTATGGCATCAGCAACAATTTAAGCATTCATTCAAGTTTGTGTTTCCATTCAAAATACAACGTCTTGATTAAAAAATCCGGTGTTCTTGATCTGTCTGCACTCCAGGATTTTGTGCAGTGTTCCAAAGCATCCCTACCTTTATGGTGACTGTTCCTGCTTCTCTTCTTCCCCAGCAAATCCGAGTGCTTAACCTGCAACCTCATTTATCGTCACGGCTACAAAGGAGGACAGTGCCATTATCCCATTTAAAAACCGAGAACCTGAGGCACAAATAAGAACAATGACACATCAGAGGTCACACAGGAAGTCTGTGGGAGAGCTGGGTGCTGAACTCCGGTCATTGAAGTCCGAGGGTAGAGACTGGAACTTTCCTCTTTGATGGGGGACTGAAAAGACTTTCTTAAACTCAATATATTTACAGGAATTTGATCCTGTCTTTGATAATTCGTATTATTCATTATGCAAATATGGGTAATGTATCAAGTTAGTTCAATTAGTCTTCCTTTTTCTTAATGTAAAAAATATTTTTATTTAATTTGCCATTTATTTAGTAGGAGGAATTATAAATGCTGAGAAAATCTTTATGTCTATTACGAGAAGTATCTACCAAAAAAAAATGAGGTAAAACACCTGTAGCCTTTTAAGGCAGACCAGATAAACTTGACACTTCAGCCACTAGAGGGACCTCCAGGAATAGAATATACAAAAACAGACTCCACAAAAACATTTGAAGTATTAGGTGCCTTTAAAGAAAAACAAAAAAGCTTTGCAGACCAAAGCGTTTGTTTATTATGAGGTCTGAAATAAGAGGAAACATAAATTAACTAATTATTTTGTAAATTTTGTCAAGAAAAAGTAACTCTTCTGCTGGTAGGATATGAGTTTGGTGGGTTGTTTCCTCTTCACTGACTTAGTGAGGTTAGCACATCTGCTTTGAAGAGGCTTGTAATTTACCAGTAAGGTTATGGATTGTTCTTTTGGGCAGTACAAAGCAAACGAAGTCACTCTTTCCAGAGTTTCTGAGAAGAATATGATTTGGATGTGGTGCAGACAACCTGAAATCAGTAAGCTTATTTTCCCTGCTGAGTGGTACTTTAGCAGAGCCCTCCAGTAATGTCAGATTTTAACAGCAGTTTAATAGCCCAATTAACAAATGTTAATGCCTTGCCATGCATGCAAATGGTCTCTAAAAAGTAGTTATGCTGCAGCTTGGGTCACTGGATTTGTAATTAGCCATCAAGCAGGGCAATGACAAGGGTGCTCCAATGTTCCCTTTTTCACTTCCGCAGAAATACAGAGGGAGCTGTGGTGTTCCTCACGCACAAAGTTTTGGGGCTCCGCAAGCTCAGCAAGCTTCAGCTTTAGCATATCCACTGTAAAACACGAAATCCTGCAGAGCAACTGTGCTTTTGAGACCCTGGAGATGAGGACACAGAGATAAGAATTGCAATTAACCCAATTAGAAAAAGGTCAGGCATGTCTCTAGCATTTGGCATTAAATCACAACTATGGAACAGGTTAAAGGAATTTTTGCAAGACTTTGAATTACATTGCATTGTTTAGCTTTACCTATTAGCGTGTTCCTAGTGAAATGAAAACTCTTATTTTGGGAGATGAAAGCAACCTGAAATTCCAGTTTGGCAGAGCTGATTGTTGCACAGGTCTCCTGTGGTCTATCCACTGAGTTTTATAGTTTCCAATTAGTTTGCCTTGAGAGGTTACTCGTTGAGAAAAGGTGTAGTGGCAGGGGAGGAGACATTGCTAGTACCTTTTATATCACTCTTTGTTGTGTGGTCGGGGGTTTTTTGAGGCGTTAGAAAGCTTTTTGATGCATTATTGTTTGAAAAACCTTTGCTTCTGCCACAGAGTTAGCATTACATTCCTTGTGTTGCACCTCCCACTGAAGTTTTCCAGTGAAGTACCTGCAATTAAAAGACACATTCAGCTGCAGGCTTAACTGTCAGACTGATGATGCTTGACATCAAAAGTGGGTTGCCAAGTGGGTCCTGCTGAAGAAGAATGATTATCTGTCCCATGCCATGCCATTCCATACCAGTGAAGTAGGATATTATATGTTACAGATTAACGTACAGGAAGTGTTCCTGGACCAGGAAGAGATTTGGCGATAGCTAGTGATTTCTTTCTCAGCTGCTAAGAGTGAAACCCTTCCTGAAATACCAGGACATCCTTTCATTAAGGGTAGTCCCCTCCACAAGCAACTACGGGGCAAAAATTTGGGGGATATTTCAGAATTTCTGTTAATTCTTTTGGAGCTTACTCAATGGTGTTACTTGATACTGATTTTAGCCTAACAAAGAGAAGGTTTGTGACTAATGTGAGGAGGAGAATTTGCTTTTGATGCAAGAAGATGATGTAACAATCTCTTTATTTGGAGAATGTTGTTAGTCACACTGCCCTCAGACATGCTGGCCTGTGTAAGAATGTGCACACTGAATCCTGTGTGGCATTGTGTGAGCAAGCAAATGCCTGCTGAGTCTCATGTGCTCCTGAGATTAAAATATACCACATCTGCCTTAATGATGAAAATGAATGTTGCAGGATTTTGTCAGCCTCTTTAGTTTTCTCTTTTGGAGTAATTCCTAAAAGAATCCTTTTCAGTTACAAAAACTGCTGAAAAATTAACTCCATTAAAGAACTCAGGAGGACGGGACACTACGGGCAGCTGCTGAAACAGACTGGAGAGGTTACACATGCATGGGTACACAAGTGTGTGTGTCTGGCACAAGATCTCCTAAAGGTATCCCCTCTTAGTCTTATCAGGCTTTCACAAGTTTTAGATTTTTATTTTTCCTACTACCACTTTGTTAAAGATTTACAAAGAGGTGGGGAGTGGGAAGGAAGTGTTGAGAGGGACGTTTCCAAGCTGTGATGTACCAGAGCAGTTCAGTCACAATTCTAGCACCACTTTTTTTTTCTTACTGCCCATGAGCCCTTCAAGGGCTCTGCTCTGAAGTCCTGCTGCTAAACAAGTAAACATTTAGGACCTGAATTCTTCAGATTCGCCTAAACATGGAAGATTTTGGTCAGCCAGCAACAAGAGCAGATAGAACAGGCTAATATTGTAGAAAACATTTTGATCTTTATTGACAGAAAGCAAAATTCCAGTTGGCTGGTACTGGCATTTCCTATAAATTAATGTTCCTTTACAAGAAAAATGAAGAGTCTACCAAGGTTTTTGCCTCAGTCTTCAATGGCAACCTCTTTTCTCACAGCTCTGGAGTGGATGGACAGCAGGATGGGGACTGGGGGAGCAAAGTCTCTCCCACTGTAATGAAGATCAGGTTCATGACCACCTGAGGAACCTGAATGTACATAAGTCCATGGGACCCGATGAGATGCATCCCAGAGTCCTGAGGGAATTGGCTGATGCAGTTGCCAAGCCACTCTCTGTGATACTGGAAAAGTCCTGGCTGCCAGGTGAAGTGTCATGTGGCTGGAGAAAGGGGAAATATTGCACTCATCTTTAAAAAGAGTAGGAAGGAGGACCCTGGGAGGACCTGTTTTCCTCACCTTTGTGCTTGGGAAAGATCCTGGAACGGATCCTCATAGAAGCAGTGCTAAGGCATGTGGAGAACAGGGAGGTGTTTGAGACAGCCAGCACGGCTTCACCCAGGGCTAATCCTGCCTGACCAACCTAATGGCCTTCTGTGATCGAGTGCCTACACCAGTGGACAAGGCAAGGGATACAAGGGTATCATTTGACATGAAGGAATGTCATTTATCTGGATTTCTGTAAAGCCTTTGGCATGGTCCCCCCCAACATCCTTCTTTCTAATTTGGAGACTGATTCAATGGGTAGACAGTGAGGTGAATAAGGAATTGGCTGGATAGCTGCATCCAGAGGGTAGAGATCAATGGCTCAGAGTTCCCAATGTGTTTGAAAACAAACCAAAAAAACTGGTTTTGAGGCATAAGCCTAAATATATTCTCAGAGTCTTTCTTCACTTTAGGACTTCAAACTTGCGCACTGGTGGACAGTAACATTCTTTCCCAGAACGGCACCAATATGCTTTAAAATCCCATGAAACAATGTAAACACATAATATAAATGTAGGCATAACCATGCAGTCAGATAGCATTCAAACAGATAATGCTAATCAGGGTTGTCAGCAGGACTGCATAGCCTCCATACGCAGGATATCTGGTGCATGCCACTCGCTATCTCCCGCAGCGTTACTTCTCTCTGCTGCCCGGATTCCTGAACATACTGCATCCACAGTTAAAAATAACCCAGCAGCAAAGAAGGGAGGGAATTGAAGGACACTTTAAACTTTATGAATAGAATACTATCTGCTCTTTTCTGTCTGCTCCATTTGTCTTGAAAGTGACTGACAGAAAAGCAGACTGCATGAACGCCTGTTGGAAGTGTGTCTTTTTTGACAGTGATTAGTCTACTAAGAAGTGATTAATTAATGTGATCTCTGACTTACGATTGATTAACAACTAACTGGTTAGATTTCTCCTCCTTCATGAAGTTGTTTTAAGTGGAGGAACATGGGTTTCTTTTCCCATGTCCCATTCTATCTGTAGATATTTAACTGCCACTGAAGGCAGCATTTCAGAACAGCTGAGGCTGTACTGTCCAGTTTTCAGGAAACAATTTACTGAGCATTTGATCCAGGACATACTTTGCCCATCAACCAGGCTGCTGTGCATCTTAAGGATGAGCATGCCCTGTGTCTTTCACAGCAGCACTAGTCCTAACTACCAGCACTGCACCGTGGTGCTTTTTGAATGATCAGCAGAGGTGTCACATTCCCTAGACATTCTTCCCTCATACTTCATGATATAGCACTGCTTTTGTTGACTCCCAGGAAGCCCAGACAGGCAGGGTTAACCCAAACTGCAGGCAGAGCAATGCCAAGGCAACTGTGGATCTTACTGACCAAGGAAGCTGGGGGAAGTTCACTGGGAGGAAGAAGTTGATGGTCAGTGTTTTGGGGCATGCTGCAGCTCCAAATACTAATAATAAATACAAATAATAAAGTCTCTGTATCTGGAGTTTCTGCTGCTGTGCTAAGTTGTTTGACTAGCACTGCCTGCCAACAGGGAAAACCTGTTGGATTTATACATGAGAAGCATGGGTGTATTCAAGAGCCTGTAACAAAGATTTTGCTTAAATTTAAAACCTAATTACATAAAAGCATATGAGTTGTATATTAATAGATTTGTATTAGTTAAAAATAATGGTAAATAAGATTATCGAAGTGTCCAATGGAAAATGTCTACATGTACTCAGAAAATTGTTCTTAATTGAAACTTGATGAATGGATGAAAATTTACATTTATCTCCCCATCTCCCTGCTGAATTGGCTAAGCCATAGTCTTCCCAGGATTTAAAAAGTGAAGCAAACCCCGGTGTCTATTTCCACTTGCTTTTGTTTTGAATCTTAAGGCTGAGGTTTATTTGTCCAACATGTTATTGTTGTGTTTTCAAACTGTTCTTTGTGTCTGAGGTCTAAGTACTTAGTAGTTTTGTAGCTTTTATTAGGAATGTTTTTAAAGTAATGATGAGTCTGTGAGCAGAATTTTTTATTTGATAGAGAATATTTCAAAAGTTTTTTCATGCTTTGCTATATGAAAATATATAAAAAATATAGGACTTTATTCTTAGTTCAGTACTGAGTGACATTTACCTTCATAATTGGCTGTGTTTTTATAATGATCTACTGACTCAGTTCAAATGTGGATTCTCCAGGAAACAGAACACAAAAAAATATTTGCTCTAATTCAAGAAAAAGAATTCAAAAATTGAAACAACACAACTCTCTCTTTCCTGTCCTTGAAAACTGTTATTTAACATGTCTCCTACTGTAGCTGGGCAGAAATGAAAGCGGTATTCAAAAAAATCCCCAAACCTAATTCAAACAAAAACCATCCCACAAAGTAATCTAACAGCAAACAAGATGATTTCCATGCCAGAGGAGAACTGGTGCAACCTGTAAGTGCAACGTAAGTGTTAAAGGCTTTCAGAAGACAGAGAACATTCAGATACAAACTGTTTGTTTGAGTCTCAGCTTCCACAGGGAAGTAATCAGGCAAAAGATCAAGGTGTCTCTGGCTGCAGCAATTCCTGCTTGTAAACATTCATCAGTGATTTAGCAGTGTGATCTCACACAGTACTCTGGCAGGCACAAAGTGAAAATATAACATGCAATGAGCATATCTGACACTGCATGCATAATATCAGCCATAATTTGGTACAGGGTAACAGAAACAGAGCTTCAGGATGGGACAAACATTTTTGATTTACTGTAGCTCAACAGTGGGGCTTTCAGAAATAATTTACTAGTCTTGCTCCAATTAAATTCCTAGAATTGGGAGCTTTACCATCAGCTTCATTGGTGTATTATCATCATACTCTAGTGGTTTATGACATCTCATGTTTAGAATCATAGTCCTCCTAAAGACATAAAGATTTAAAACAGTACTTGCAAGCTGTGAATTAAAATATCCTGATTGTTACTCACTTTGCTGCAATACTAAACTAAACTAGACTAAACTAAACTAAACTAAANGCCCGAGCAGTCCCAGCCATGTCCTCCAGCTCCCCGCCGGGCGAGCCCAAGAGCCGCAGCCTGGGCCGGCTGTCGCTGCCCAGGAGAGGCAGCATGACGCCCGGCAAGAAGGCGTCGGCGCTGGAGCTGGCCGAGAGCACCCCGAACGCCCACTACGCCCCGCTGCCGGGCGCGCAGGGCGGGCAGGCGCCCATGGGGTGCAGCCCCGCGCCGGAGCGGGAGCGGGCGCCGCGTCTGCGGC
>VXAD01003445.1:672688-775422 GCA_013399195.1 Dicrurus megarhynchus
GAGCGCCGACTGCCCGCGGCCCCCCGTCAGCCTGGCCCCCCGCGTCTCCATCTACAGCCTCCGCAAGCCCCTGCTGAGCCGCAGCAGCGTCCAGGGCAGGGTCTACAACTTCTTGGAGCGGCCCACGGGATGGAAGTGCTTCGTGTACCACTTCACCGTGTGAGTACCGCCCCGCCGCCGCCGGGCACCTGCTCCGCGCTCCCGTTACCGCGGCCGGAGCGCTGCCCCGTCGGTGCCGGGGGCTCCGGGGCCGCGCNTACTTCAAGTAGATTAAATTATTATTATTCAAAGAAACAATTCAGCATAGTAGTTCCACCTTAATATTTAAAACCCATGTCCTCTTTATTCAACGTATCTTCTTACTCTCTTCACTATCAAAGCCTATATACCCAGCTCCATAAATATATTTGAACATTCATCTCCCTCCTCTTCCCATTTTTAACTCTTTCATGTATACACCACACTCTCTGGATTTTTTTTTTCTTCTTCCACTTACATAATTCTGTTGTTTTGTAAAATAAACAAAATCAAGATCAAGACATTGTTACTTGAGAAGGGGAAAAATGGGAATTTCTATTCCCACATTAAAGTATTAATCTTGATAATGTTGCAAATTATAATACGGTTTTGGTAACTTAATATACATTAAAGATAATTATTCCCTGCATTCTCATCACTAAGTAGTTATCTATTTGACACTTTTATTTAAGTATGCTCTTGCTTTCACCTATGCCAGACGTGTTTTACCATTCAGTACCTTGAACTAGCTGGCAATCATCTAACAAAATGATTTTTTCTATATAGAATAAATGTTATCGTTTATCAGTAACATATTTAAAATGTAGATTTTGATTAATTCTTTGACTCCAGGGAAAAGGTGTTTGGATATTACCTAAATACTAATTTTAAATACTTTAAAATTCCTTTATTTGTGACGATTCTTTGAAAGGTTTAGCCAACATTGGAATTCCAACCTAAAACCTTATGAAAATATTTCTGTCCTGAAAAACAATTCAATATATTATGCCATGGAATATATTTGAGACTTATTTTGTTTTGCAGTAAAAAATTTATTGAAATAAACTTTGGTTGTTTGGAACAGTTTCTCATGGAACACTGAAGATCAAATTTAGATCTTATTAATTTTCTTCCCTGCTTAGCCATTTAAGTATATAATACCTCTCTAACTTTTTCTCTTGCAAGGAAACTGCATAAGTAATACAAAAATTCCATTTTCTTAGGTTCAGATAGAGTGGAGTTTCTATTCTTTGTTTTGTTAGTCAGTGGATAGATAAATGGGAACATTATGCCACAATATTTTTTAAAGATTTTGAGAAGTTTTCTGAAGAACAACATCATTTACGTATGAACATACAGCCTTTTGTTTGGCTGAACTCTGTAGGTTATGTTTTGCAGCTGGCTCCAGGATAAGGCTCTGTATAAGCCAGACAATGTTATGTTGGTCTATAAAACAAAGTGGAACACTTATATAAAGAAACACATTTGTTAACTTTGATATCAAGACTTTATCAGGCTGGCCCTCAAACAGTGAGCCTTCAAGGGTAGCGATGACATTCTTTCTTCCATTAGCCATTTTTCTTGCAGGCTTGTTGCAAGAAAGAACAGATGCTCAAAATAGACAAACTGGGCTCTATTTTGACCAGATAGAGGAAAATTTTCCTTTGAAATGCTGCTTTATTAAGCTGGTTTGTTCTTCGTGCTCTGGTGGAGGGGGGAAAAGCCTGGTTGGGACGTTGTTGATTTAGAAACAAGTTTTGCAAAGTCTCGTTTTAACACTTCTGTTTTTGTATCCCTAAGATGGAGCCAGATCCCTCCCGGGTGTAAATCAGTACAAGAGCCCACCCGTCCTTCTTGTTTACACTAGTGAAGGATCTTGCCCCGTTCCCCTACAATTCGTGCAGCCTGACATTTGAATGGAACTGCAATTAGCAGGGTTGTTTTTGTTTAACTTTATTTAGCACCTTATCTCCCTGTAACATTCTTGTCCGAGTACCAGTATCAACCATGAACTCAACATAGCTCTTACTAGTGCTGTTCTATTTTGAGCTGGAAGAAAAAACCCATCAGTCCAGATCAAAGAGCACCTTCCCCTTCGCTCTGGGAATAGAAATCGTTAACTAATTGGTGCAAAAAGCCATGACAAACCGATTCACACCACAGTTAAGGAAGTCATAACTTACTCCACCACACAAGAAAGTTATCCAAGCCCTCAAAATTACCTGTTCTTAATGGCCAAACATGTGCAACCTTACACAAAAACCAAAATGCTGCTGGTGAGGGACCGAGCTTGCAGAGGACGCAGTTCTGCAGAACTGTGTTTGCTGTGTTCTACAGTTTTCCCCGTTCCTCACCTATTCACTCCCTTTGGTTACAATAACACGAAGGACTACAGGACATGTTGTTTGGGCTCATAATTCTTGTTACTAATTAAAAAAAAAAAGCCTCCCGGAGGATTCTGACTCTGGCAGAGCTCTGCTGCTCCCAGGTGCTGAAATTCTGCAAAAAGGAATGGAGCAGCAGGTCCTGAAAGCTTTGGAGATCCTAAATCTGAAGTACGGGGTTGTACCCGAGAATCTCAAGCCACGCAACGCCATAGCCCTGGGGAACACCGGAGTGGTGAGAAGGCAGGAAAGCCTGCTGTGCTTCTGGGTGGCTGGAAGGCTGCTCTCTGCCCTGGCAGCTCCTCGCACAGGTGAGAGGCCGCCTCCACGCAGCCATACCGGTGACAAGGGCACCGGTGCTGCAGGCGAAGGTCAGCAATGAGGACAGTGACACTTTTGAGCGTGACACGAAGAGGGTCCGGACGCCCCGCGGGGCTCCCGGCGGTGCCGGGCGGGGGCAGCGCCTCCCGCCGGGCCGCACCGGGACTGCGCCCGGGCCCGCCCCCGCTTCCCCGCACCTTTCCCGGCCGGGGNCTGAGCCGCAGCAGCGTCCAGGGCAGGGTCTACAACTTCTTGGAGCGGCCCACGGGATGGAAGTGCTTCGTGTACCACTTCACCGTGTGAGTACCGCCCCGCCGCCGCCGGGCACCTGCTCCGCGCTCCCGTTACCGCGGCCGGAGCGCTGCCCCGTCGGTGCCGGGGGCTCCGGGGCCGCGCTCACCCGCACCCTGAGGAGCCGCTGCCGCCGGGCCCCTCCCCGCGCCCCGCACGGCGCTCGCCCTCTCCCCGGAGGCGGCAGAGCGGCGGCCCCTCAATCGCGGAGCCTTCCAGACCTGCCCGGTGCTCCGTATCGTGCAGATACGGTCTTTTGGGCTGTGGGTGGTTTGCGGGTTTTTTTTTTCGCCCAAAGGTGTGAAATAAAACAAAAGTCACTCTCCGGGGGAAAGTTTCCCTTTTTAGTTAACAGAAAAGCTTTATCTCAGGTCAGGAGTCCTAAGGTGTAGCTATCAGATAGAGCAGGAGCTGGTTTCCGGCAATTTTCTTCAGAGGGCTATCTGGGGAGTTGAAATAAATTGTTCATACTGAACTTGGAAATGAAGTAGGCAGCAGTGTCATCCATTCTTTATTAATTTTTGATGCATGACTCCTGCTTTCATGCAGTGGCATCTGTGCGATGTCGACGCTCACTGCACAGCAGCAGTTTCTAATTGAACAGGTGCTATTTGAACAGGCGCTATCAATTATCAGTGCTGCAGCCGTGTCAGGGGAGGGTGAGAAATAGGTGATGCTCCTTTTCCTCGCCCCTTTTATTGCCCCTGGCTCTAACTCCTTGTGCTACCCATTACGACAGGAAGGAGATGGTGTTTGGAGGGTGTTGTTTAACTGCGGGCATGTTGAAAATTGCTTTGTCTATAACGCTGTCTGTGGAGTGCAGTGTCAAACCCAAGCCAGCAAGTGGTAGGTCTGTGGTGCAGGAGCATCCCAACAAGTGCCTCCGTGAGAAATCAGTGCCTTTCCATCGAGGTGTTGCTGAAGGCTTGCGTGACCCTTGGGCAATTGGCACGTGTTAAATGTAGGTGAGAAGGTCAGGTAGGAACGTGGTGTATTCATGCACAAACATACACGTGTACATATACATTACATGTATACATGCTTATTCCAACAGCTAGAGGGAAAGGCATTTCGTGGTCAAAATGCTAAGACAAGAGACACCAAAGTCAGTTTTTATGATTCCGTGATCGTGTTCTGATTTTAAGTTCTATTTCTAAGTAACTGTTATCTAAAGTCACTTCAGGATTTTGTGCTTCTATTCCACACTTGAGGATTCTGGAGTGTTTAGGTCGTCAGGTTAAGTGGTACCAACTTTATTTTAGTGGAGGGGAAACAGCTGTCCTCTGAGTGTATGTAATTGGGGGATGACTGTGTGCAACTGCTGAGATAATTGTGGGCTCCATTCTCTTTAGCGTTATGATAATGCCATCAGATGAGAAAATGAGTAATGGCCGTAATTATGAAGTGCTAGATAGTTGTGGTTGAACAACATAAAACACTTTCAGGAATCGGAGCTCCTTTTTTTTTTCCCCTCAAAAGGAGTTTTAGGCAGCCATCTCTTATAGTTTCTGACCTTTCAGGTGTCTCAAATTATGTATAGAAGGGGCAGTAAATCTGTGTTCGATAGCTTAACTAATCTTCTCTAAATCTTAACAGTGAGTCTAGGAAAACTCTGAAAAACAAAAACCAAGGTCATATTCCTTTTTCTACCTAAGGTTCTAGCTGGAATTTTAACTTTTTTTTTTTTTTTTTGCAAGTGTTAGCAGTGTGGATTAATCCTACCTGTGCAAGAAATAACATTTTGTAATACGTGTAAGTCATTGCCTGTCTCTCCCCACAACACACACCCATGGTGTAAGCGTTAGCCCCAGCATTTCCCCTCTTTCCAGAACTCTTCTGATGTAAAGACGAATGACAGTGGCAGTAAATATTCTCAAGCCTCATACTAGGCGTTGTTCAAATTCCTTAGGGCACTGAAGAGACAGAAGAGGGTACTGACACCCTTGTATGTTCCTTGCAAGGCAATCTGCAAGTACCGTTTAGGCGGCCTCACTCTGCTTCCCACCAGCAGAGGGAATTGAGGCTTTACTGTTCTCAGCCATCCCACTTTCTCCTTCTTTTTGTGGAACATAAGCTTTTGTGCCTATTAAATCATGGTTTAAGTTGCTGGTCTTTGGTCCGTGCTTCTTCAGCTCTCTTTTCTGAGCTCACAAAACAACTTTCTGCTGCGCCAAGGAATGCTCTGTTTGGAGTACAATCCCTGCCAGCCAGGTGCTGAGTATTGGCAGATGAATAGTTGCTACAGAGCAGAAGTTTGTTGCTAAAATTAACTGACAAGGCAGATTTGTCTGATTCGGAGAAGCTGTTGTGTCCCGGCGTCTCCTCGGGAGGACGGAGGCACGGGACCTGCTTTGTGCAGACAGTTGGTTACAAGGGATGGGGTGCAGAGCTGGGAAGGACTTGGAGTCATAAGGCACACACACAGAGGTGTGCGTGCTCTTCTTTCCCACTGGAGGAAGCACTTGGTTGTTCTGTTGTCAGCATACAAACAGTCATTCGTAAAATGCTAAGCTGCGTTTTACCTTGGGGTGTGCGAGGACCCTGGTGTTTGTCTCTCCTGCCCAAACGAGTTCAAGAAACTGGACTCATTTGCCTGTTGTCATTTTGACTCCCTCTGCTGTCTGCTTTCTGCTTTATTCCGGGGGCTTTCAGCTGCCTGGGAGGTCTCGGTCGCTGTCCTCAATGTTTAGAGGGGAAGGAAAGGAAACGGGAGTGGTGTTAAATCAGGGCATAAGGACCTAAGCTGAGTAGAGAGCCCTGGCCAAGATCTAGCCCAGTGATGGAAGCAACAAGCACTGGAGGCTTAATCTTCTCTTTTCTGCGTGGTGTGGAGTGTGTGGCTGTGTTCTTAATTATATGCTGGAATTATTACAGTTAGAAACAGCTGCTGGAATAGTCCGTGTAACTTGCTCTGGACCTGTATCTCTGGCTGGTTGTTAAAACACTGTTTATCAGGCGATAAGAGCTACATCTACTGATTGCCTGTCACACCCTTTTCCTGCTCAGGAATCTTAGTCAGTGGTATGTAGAATACTAATAGCTAAGGACTGATACTCAGGATTGATTTCCCTCGGTTTTATATTATATGTTTAGGAAAGAGAAGTTGAACACCAAGCTTTAATCCACGTATTCTAGGTTGGTATGTTTGTTTCATATTGTTTTGATTGCTGTATGTTCTGGTGAGCAGCAAAGAACAGCAAAATACAGCCCTCATGTACCCTTAA
Source organism: Dicrurus megarhynchus (assembly GCA_013399195.1). Lineage (NCBI taxonomy): Eukaryota > Metazoa > Chordata > Aves > Passeriformes > Dicruridae > Dicrurus > Dicrurus megarhynchus. Next base: position 678,927 of record VXAD01003445.1, read on the forward strand.
ATTAAAAGATGGAATCTGGTTTTCTTGCACAGGTGAGGCCAATGACCAATTCTTCTGAATTATTTCTTTCAAAAGGTGTCTGAAATACCCGTTTTCCACTATGTAAAATGTATATTCTCTCTCTTGCTGATGTTTTCAATCTTCCAGAGTAATTTGACACCCAGTCTCTGAGTAAATCAATTGAATTCTAGACAGGTCTTTTCTAAGAATTTTTCTTATTTGCTCACACCAAAGAGGAGAAACATCTCAAGTGAGCAGAAAAGGAAACGAATTGCTGTGCATTATTTATACTAGATTTTTGAAGCCTTGGGAAGTAGCCTCTGAGGCTGTTCTCCTCTGAGGGGAGAAGGAATGGCTAATCAGCTGTTAATTTACGACTCAAAAAACCTGCCTAAAAGTACTAGCGGAGATGACAGAACCTCTTAGTTCAGCTACTTGATGTGGTTTGATTTAGTAATAAATTTCGGTTAAATAGATGAAGCATCTATTAAGTATACATACACGTAATTTTACCAGGGCAAGTAAATTGTGCTCGATGGCTGAGGATTTACATGCATGGCATCTACAAACACAGTTGGTAGTTGCTTGGAGACTCGGACTTGGCAAGCAAGAGCTTGCCCTGTGGCACGGCTGTGTGGCTGGCAATGTCCTGCCAGAGCCACCAAATCCGCCTTGGCTGTCAGAGTCAGGGAATGACTGAGCGCCACTGTTCTCAGTGACCTTGCAGGCTAGGGCATCTTATCACACTTACCATAGCAGTGCACCTTGAGAGAGCGGCTTTGAGAGGTGAAATGTTCTGCAGCCTTAACAAATCAAGTTTTCAGCCTCTGTGAGCACAGGTGGGAAAAGAAACTTAAATTCTGCCCTCATAGTGGCCTGCTGACATCCTTGGGTACTGTCCCAGTGTTGGAAATGACTGTAAGGAATAAGTGAAGTTGTCAGAGGTTAAAAAGAATTGTTTTAGATTTAAGTGCTCAAGGGAAGAGCTTTTTCTCACCCTCTTAATTTTAAAATAAGCATCTTAAAATGTGCCTAGAGAAACTGAAATTGTGAACTGATTTCTGTTGTTCTTGGTAAATAATGACTTCTGTCAGTGTTGACTCCCTGTGTTCTTTGAAGTGTTGGCTGTAACCAGAGGGAACAATTTGGAAACTGATGGGCCATTGGTTTGTTCTATTGTGGCAGCTCTCCTTTGTTGCCATGCAAGATAATCGGCTTCTATCTTATCTTTGCATGCCTGTACCTGGTTCAATTTACTTTGCCTTTGTATAAGTTTGGTTTAATCAGCAATGATTGTCATTGAGTTTGTTCGAATCCCGAGTTGTTTACATAAGCTTGGACTGGCCAGTGGTTGGGATTTGGAAAACTGGTCTCTGGAAACAAGCAGACTCTCAGAAGCATGGCTGCGTGTGTGTGCACACCGAGATAGGAAGTGAGGGTAGATAGAATATTCCAACTGCCTGAATCAGGACTCACAGTGATCAATTATTGAAGGCAATGCAGTGTTTACAGTGTTCTTTACATACATTACATTGTGAGAAAAAAGCATAACTCCAACTTAAAATCCTGGTTTTGCCATGTTTCCAGATGTTCTGCAAACGCACTTGCAAACCTACTGGTTCATACTTGTTGTGTAAACTGTTGAGGAAGAAAGATCCATAAAATAATTAGTGTTTGCACGTGCTCACACATGACTTTTCTTTGAGACTGAAAAGAGTTGCAAACCAAAGTGCTGTGTTTTTGACATGGACGTTTGTATGTTTAGAGATTTTTGTGGCTTGAAATCAGACTTTCAGATTATTACTTCTGTTTTTAAAAAAGGAGACATAAATCCTCCAAAGTAAGCATGGTTTTTCTGAGCGGAAAGAAATATTATTTGATCATGGTCATAAACTATTTTCTGCTGTCAATAGCAGGAAGACCTGGGTTTAGCTTTTTTTGTCTCATCAAGACTGAGGTAGTTTAGTTGAGGCCAATTTGCAGCGGGGCGAACATCATTGCAACCTAACACTATGTGTCTGTCAATGTGCTTGGTACCAGTTTTATCGGAGAGGAGAAGGGATTGGAAAGCCGACTTTAAGCATTCCCAGGAAGGAGGAAGATCATTTGCCTGCCCGTTGTCATAGCTGGTTGTGCATTTAAGACAGTGTGCTCACGTTTAGGAGTTGCTGCTGCAGGGGCAGCCCTGTTTGCTGATCAGCCAGATGCTGAAGCTTGGGCTCTTGGCAGATTTTTGGATGCAGGTGAGACTAAGAAGTGACTTAAGGGTTTTGTTGTTCCCTCCTTATTCTCTGCATGCTACAGTGCAGCTCCTTAGCTACAATATTGTGAGCAAGTGTTTCTTTGTGATCTTTGTGATTGAAATAGTGTTTTTTGGGTTGGCCAGCACAGAGCTTCCCACTCTTGCCCTGTTTCCCAATCTGTAACTTGTCAGAAGTTTCATTTTTGCTGTGTGCTGTCTGGCTGTCTTGTGACTGAGACCAATCCAAGTTTGTGCCATGAAGACCTTGAGTGGCAGTGTAGTTAGAGATGTAGAAGGGGTCCCCATTTCTCTCTCCCAGAGGGACAGTAGAAGTTCTTAGGTTAAAAAAATGCAGATACAGATACAAATAACTGCGTAATTGGCTAAAAATAATGATAAAAAAATTATCCAAGTTTACTTAGTAATTGACTGTCATCATAAAGAAAAGCAGCATGAGAAACCAGATCTTCTCAATGCCAACACTAGTAGATAATGCCTGGTTTAATAAAAATTAAGCCACCATCTTTGTATTATTTGTCACATTCAGTGATTACTGCATGAAAATTGTTGTGGAAATGTATTTTGATTGACGAATGGGAAGGAAGGTGAAAAGCTAGGTATCGTCTAACTAAAAAGCCTTTTGAAGGTACCTTTAGCAATAATTGGGAAAATCCAATTCCTCTTCTGAAATGCATAGTTGGATATGGTTGGCTACTTGAAAAAAATTTCATTGAGTGAGGGAAGTTCTGCAGGGAGAAAAAAACCATCTTAATTGTGCCGATGTTTACGTTTTCTAATAACCAATGGAAGCAGAAGACTGTAAAGTGGCAAACACTAATGCTTAGTGAAGACAGGTTGTGTGCAGTGGAGAAATAAAGAGCTGTGAAATGTATACAGAGAAGTTACGCATTTTTTCAATTTGGGCATGCTTTCCTGGGATAAACCTTCTCTCTTTTCCTATCATCCTTCCAGTATGACATTTCAAGTCCTTCTCTCATGTTTGCTTTCCTCCAGAAAAAGAATTATCCTACCTTTGAAAGTTGCTGATGAATGATCTTAAGAAAACCAGTAAGTGCAGTATTCACATTTCTGGGTCTCTGTCAAATGGTTGGTTGAGCAATTCTGGCACACTTCCTTGCCCTGGCTCCTCAAGTGCCAGGGAAAAAAACGTGCAAGGCTGTGTAGATAGGCCCCTTTCAAAACTTTCATTGCAGCTGAATCAAGGCTAGAGTTGAGATTCAATTGCAGTGAACTAATTAGGCCGAGCTCCAAATGCCTGAGCGCTGGATGCCTTACAAACAACGGTGCCAACATATGCTGGAGGGGACTGTGCACAGGCACAGTGCTTAGCTGACTTTAAGCTTGGCAGTACCTCATTAATTTGGTGTGTTAATAGATTGTTTAATGTGCGTTAGTGGCTGAACACAAAAGCTGTGAACGCTTGCTCATTCAGTGCCAGATGGAAAAGAGTGTCTTGTTGGGGGCAAGGTGTTTTCTGCCTGCCAACAAGAGATCCAACGTGTTTCAAATGTTTTGGAGAGTTGCCAGATGCAAATAAACCTGGTGGGGAGGCTGAGTTACAGCAGAATGCGGAGACTGGGGATTTTTTAGGTGAGGTACTAACCCTCCTCGTGCAGTCATGCTTCATCTGGCATAATGGCCTGTGAGAACCATTATAATACCAGTCATGGTAATGAGAGAGCACAGGCATTTGCAAGGCTCTGCTACAAGAGTGGTTGATGTATTTTTACCTCCTACCAGGAAGATATATATGTGAGAGTATATTTATCTCTCTATCTGTAATAGCACTGGGAATATTCAATGCTTTAGTAATCAAATTTAATAGTAATTTTACTGTGTGCTTTTAGACAGTGATTTTTTTTTTTTTAATACAGAAAATTCTAAAGCTGCTCTAAATCAAGAGTTTTCTCTGGCTTCCAGACTGTGCATACCTGGAGGACCAGAGAGGTGCTTGGTGTGAGCTTTTCCCTTGTCTGACATGACCAGTTTTTGAGGATATATGGACTTTCTTCTTCTTCTTTTCCCTACTTCATGGTACAGCATAGTAAAATAACAGCTATTTTCTATGTTCAAGGAGCTGTAGGAAATTGCACACAGTGCAAAGCAAGGCCTGAGTAAGTGTGTAAGTATAGTGTAAGTAGTTTAAAAAAAACAAACCTCCAACACCAGAACTCAAACAAAACCCCCCAAAAAAACAACAAAACCCCAAAATACTGTGCCACATTTCCTAAATGGTAGTTTCCTTTCTTGACAACCACACTTTACAACAGAAAACGTGCAACCTGGAAACATTACAATAAAACATAGGCACAGGGGAAGCCAATGGTTTACTAAAGCTTAGTACAACCACTATGACAAAAGCCAGGTTTTTTTTCTCTGACCTGCTTTAGTGTCAGAACTGCCAGTTGTGTGAGATAACAAACACACATTTGCTCAAAACTGACTTGAGTCTCTTTTGAGTTTAAGAAAAAAATGTCTGGTACTTTTTGCAAGGAATAAATCACGCACCAAGTCTGCAGCCTTGGAATTTTATCATTTTGAAAGTGGTAAACTGCCAGAAATAGGAAATTATGATTCAGGTTGTTAGGTGGCCTTTAGCTACTCCTAGCAAGGTGCCCAGAATATGTATTTTCATTTTCTCTCATGTGTTCTTCACAATGAATGTGATGATTTAATATTTTATGAAAAATGTTAACCAATGTCAAAATAAGCCTAGGACAGGGCTTCTGGATCCTTTTAAGTTTCTTTTGCTTCTGCAAATATTGATGTGGATCTTTGAATTTTGTATTAAAGCTCTCAACAGGAGCATACATCTTACATGTGTTTTTCTAATGCCAGTGGACCTATGAGACCTCATTTGACAACATGATTTTGTCACATTTGTAATAGAAAACTGAACTTTTTACTCTCAACTGTAAAATCCCTGTTTCCATTCTGCTGAGGTTATTTAAAAAGTAAATGCTTGGTATGACTACCCTAGTATTTACTTCAAATGAGACATATACTGGTTTTAGTGAACTAAGATCTTGGAATAGTAGAAAATAACTTTGTTTATCCTAACAAGTTGTGCTCTTGATCATAATCTATTAATTTTATTCATAACACATCCCCCCAGAAATAGAGCATACATTTTCTTTTGCAATAATAGGAAATATAATACGTTTGTTGGAGTAATATTTGGTTTGATTCTTAAGAATTTATCATCATGTGTTTAACTTAGCTATATGAAAGATAAAAGGTAAGGACCAACTAGTAAAGAGAAAAACTTGCATATATTCATCTCTGAAATTAGGGCAATTAAAACTGCTTGCCAGGCGTTGTGCACAGGATGTGTAGAAATAATTTAAACTTATTTTATTCATAATAAGGCTTTTTTTTTTTTTCCCTGAAACACTTAGCATCTTACAGTGCTAATTCTGCATGAACTTTTACTTTGTCTGGGTGACTGTTGTCTCTTGTCTGTAGTAAATATGTTAAATCACATAACATTTGCATGCAGGTTTTTTACCATCTCACCAGAAGTTTTGTTGTAGATTTCTAAAAATTAGTGGTCTTCCCTTTGTTGCTCCCTACTTGCATGTGGTTTAGGCTGGGCAAGAACATAGGCTTGTCCCCTTTGTTTAGACCAGAGTGTGGTCACCCTTGCAAGAAGCTGTCAGACAGCTGGAGCTGACACAAGGAGACTGGGCAGGCTTGGATGTGTAGAAATCCAGTGCTCAGAAGTTGCTGGTTTTCTCTGCAAACCTACAATGAATTCCTGAAATCTCAGGGATACTTCTAAATGATTTCAATTTTTTACAGTATTTTTTCATTGCAGTGCTAATATTTTATACTTTTATAGGGGTTGGATAGTACAGAAAATAGGGTCACAGTTTGAGGACAGAATGTAAATCACCCACCAGGTAACTTCCTTGGAGTCTCTCCAAAGACACCAGGTTTAATAGCAGAGGCACGGATTACAGAGCTCTTGCTCATCCCTTGTACAACCAAGGCTGAGGCCCTTGTAGTGAATGTATTTTCTTTCTGCAGAGTAAGGAATTGCCTTCAAAGAATAAGTTTGTTCCTGCAGCAGCTATCGCCTTCCCCATGTCATCTAAAAGTGAGCTGGAATTGGCTAGAGTCTTCTTTTCCACAATAAGCTGGAGGGCACCACAGCTGAAGTAAAGATGCCTCATCTCTTGTACGGATGTTGACAAGTAGAGCAAAGGAGAATGAAGGCAGGAAATGGTTGCTGCTGCTAATCTCATTCTTACACCCTTCAAATGCCTGTGCCCAATTATTTGTGCGGGGCAGTGGAGATAGGGGAAGAGACAAGAGCAAAGATCTTCCATCCTGTGGCTTCAAGAAGTAGAGAACGTCCTGTGCTGATCCTGCTAAGAATCAGTGGTCTTTGTATTCTGTACAATGGCTTTATCTGATCTTTACAAGCTTCAGCAAATAAGGTCCTATTTTTTTCCCTAATATAAATCTAGTTGAGGCTATTTGTTTTTCACCCCTGTCTTAGGAGACACTAAAATGTGGTCAAACCTGACAATGAGTAAATAACTAAACATGTATTGCTCTATTGTAGTGTGAGGAAACTTCATGTGATTGTATGCTGTTACCTTAGTTGTGACCCAGAAAGTATTGATAATTGGTTATCTCAGCACTTCACACAAAATAAACCTGCTCGCTTGATGTTTTCTGTGTCAACAGGTCACCCAGCACCCGAGCACTAAGCTGTCTGAGCATCCTGTTTGAACAGGGTGTAAAGTATGACAGGCACAGACATCTGAGTGTTGCACAGTCATGTCAGTTGTGTGACTTGATCGTTCTGTTTGTTCAGCACAGCTCTTTGTAGATTTTATTTAATTTTCTGACATGATCTTATTTGGGCTACTACATATTCGAACCATAGAAATGAGAAAAATGCTACAAGAACGAGGGAGAAAACAGAGCTTTGACATCCTGCAGGTTTTGCAGCACATGCAAGGCTGTAGGTGTACTTTGTTAATGCTGACCCTTCTTGGGTGCATGAATTGCTTATTGCACTCTGGTTTTCAAACTGAGGTTGTTATCTCTTGATGACTTCTGTGGCAGTCTTTAGTTGTGTGGCTTTAATAGAAAACATTACACATCCATCAAGTCTCACTGTAAAGTGAAACAGAAATTGAACTGACTGCAAACATGTGATGTACTATGAGAAAGCATAATCTCTGGAAATTTTCAGTGGATTCTATCTGTAGGAGTAAAGGGACACCTGCTTATACTTTTTACATGAAAGGTTGGAGGTGACATTCAAGCAGGTTTTGATGCTAGCTATTAGCTTCTGCTGAGGCTGTCTGCTTTTTCTGAAGAAAGTTTTGTATCAGATGCCTTTCTCTTGAAAGAAACAGCACTTGTTTCAGGAAACCCGTGGATGATCTGTGTTTGTTATTGAAATAATATATGCAAAATACCATGGGATTCTTTTCTTGAGGAATTCTGCTGGAAATTACTTAAGTAATGGCTTAAGAAATGACATAAGTAATCAAACTGTTTCTAAGTACTTTGAGGAAATCAGTCTGTTTATACAATGTGTGCTAGCAGTTGATGTAAACTGGTCAAAACCCGCAGCCATGTGTATCTTTAGCTTCTTCCACCTCCCTGTAACAAATGCAATCTGATGATGCTTCTGTCTGATTGCTAAAGTGAAGTGCTGTGTGTTCCTTGGAATTGCAGTCTCTCTCCATCCCTCTCAAACATGTCTGTTAGTTTGAAGCAGACTTTGTTGTCACTGTTCTTTTCATATGGTGCCTCTTTTGCCTGCTCCCCACCCTCCCTGTATCTCAGGCATTTTGGTGTGTAGAAGAGACTTCGTATTCTGTTGAATTTGAGTCACCAGTGGCTGTCAAATACCACAGCCATGGGAAACTCGTGCGAGTTTAGGACAGGAACTGAAGGGAGAAATTAACTCAGTTGGAGTGAAGCATCCCACAGGCAGCAAATGATTAACCAGAATAAAATTTGTCTGCACCACTGAGATTAGCACATACCTTGTAAAATAAAACTGGTATTATAGGGCATGTCTTTTAAAAGGTATTCAGTAATTGAACTCTGCTTTGAATAAGTGGTTTTCCTATAGAGTTAGGATATGGCATGGTAATGGAAGAAGTTTCTTCACTTTTCCTTATCTTGTGATAAATGTAGGGAAGAATGAAATGGTTTTTACAGGATAGTTGTAGGAACAACACTGCTATTGCAATTCAAGGAAGATAAATAGTCATGGGAAAGCCAGGCAATGTGCGCTTTCCTTCCCAAAGTATAAAATGACTGCTTTCTAGTAATGAGCTGGAATAAGTTTGAACTCATGGAATGAAATGGAGGAAAATAGCCTAGACAGTAAGGAATAAGGTCCACCTGTAAATTCACTTCTTCCTCACAACTCCTCCAAATAAGTGTTACTGGCTGCCTTGTATCACTTCGTAGAAGAGGAGTGAACAAGAAAAGCTCCATCAACATCCCATGGACCTGAATGAATCCGTGAGGTTTACTGGCTGTAACCTTCTCTCCACTTCATATCTCTAGCAAATTTGATACTAATCCAGATAGTTTTTAAGGATGTGTCTCCGCTGCTCTCCTGGACCTAGATGTGGATTACAACTGAGCTGTGCCTGCTGGATCAGCCTGGATAAAGCTGTGTTGAGCATGGAGGCAGAGGGAATGCATGTGCAAACTGACTGATGGGGTGTGAGCTGGTTCTGGCCCAAAAGCTCGATAGCTGCAGCAGTGTAGGGTTGTGCCTGTGCTGGCAAAGGGCTTATTAGCATAGGTAGGCACCAACAGTCCTAGCTGGCACTGGGACCAAAGCCTGACAGAGATTGTGGCTGCACCTAACTGGGTAGATAAGCTGCTATGTGCTATAGCATGATCTAGAGCAGGGATCTTCATGCCTTGTGCGTCCTTGCATCATCTAGTGCTGTGGGAATATTGATGGCCTTTAGGATGAAGTGAGAGTACATGTAGGTAGCCAGTCTGTGCTTCTGAGTTCAGCCCTGGTACTGCTGTGGTACCTTGGAGCGCTTTGCTTTCAGCACCCTTGGAGAAGGGTGAATGCAGTGGCATCAGGGACTGGCTGACAACTCTATCATAAATAAGGTTTTTAGCCTTCTTACCCCCTGAGTCACAAGTTCAATGGAAGTTGGAGGCTGTTTGTTCTAGACGTGGTAAATAACACAATCTGGCTGCTCTCTCCTCTGGCACCCACGTCTAAAGCTGTTATCAGCACTGCTGTGGCATGTTTGATTTAGGGGCAAATTGGCACCTCTCTGACAAGTGCTGGAATGTCCCGGTCTGTCCTTGGGGTGTTGTTGGCATCTTTCACACCAATAAACCCCCATCAACAGTCATGATCATGGGCAAACACCAGCCAAGTGCACAAAAGCGCTTATCGCCTGCTAGGCTGTGCATTCATAAAGAGCAAAGCCATAAAAACCTCCAGTGGCTGGCAATTCCAGAGCTTTCTGTTAGACTTGAAAAGAAGTCCTGAAGAACACAGGCTTCTTATCGATTTTAATTGCTGGGCAGTGGAGGGCTGCCGTTTGTTTAACGTCATCTTGTGTTAGCAACTCTGACACTCTGTTGCAGAGATGTTTCTGGGGAGCAGCATTCTGCTGAACGCAAAATTAAATTCAGCAGAAATCCTTTGTTTCCAGGAAGAACTCAGGTAGAACAATTGAATCCAATAGGTAAAGAAATGCAAAATGGAGTGTTAAGAACAGATTGACTGGAGGTGCATAGGACAATGTGAAGATGTTGAATTTTAGAAAGTTGGGCTTTAGTAGTTTAGATGCTGCTATATTGTAATTACTTTTCATTGCTGTTGAAACTAGGTTCTGTATTACCTAATCCTTTTAGATTGCATTTTTAAACATTGCAGTAGTGCTTATGCATTTATACTAAAAATAGCAAAACTTGAGAGTTCGTGTTTAGTGAATGGTCCGTTACTCATGGCACACACTATTAGCCAAAATTCTTGCCACCTTTAGGGAACTGGGCCAGAGATAAAATAATTTCAAACAGTTGCATCAACGTTTGTAAATGGCTTTCTGTGAGATTTTGTTTTTGAAGTCAGCTTGCTGGATTTGAGTAGGCATTAAGTTCCATGGCGGTCTACAACAGTATCAGTACAAACTGGTAGATGTGCAGGTTTTTGAGATGTGAAGAAAGCATTTTAAATGCAATTAAAAGTGCATCTGAACTACTTAAAAAAAAAAATATTAGTAAGAAAATTCCTTGGATTTTAGCTTGAAAATTACTCTGGAACGGCAACTTTAAAATAAGAAGCTGATACTAAAAAAATGCATATTTTATGGCAGCTGCCACGGAGCAGATTGACAGCAGTTAGTTAATCAGGAGTAGCTGCAATGGGAACTACTTCTCTGATCTCAGGTCTACTCCTTAAGTAGCCGGTGTATCCCATCTATCTCTGCTGTGGTTTTCACACATGGCTATGGAAGGTATGTTGGAATGTCCCTAGCTGACTTGGAATGAGGCCTGAATTAACTTGCTTTCTGTAACAGCTTGAAAGTCTTTAAATGAGACTTGACCAGAAATAACCAATTCTAGGAGTGTGTGGTTGTTTGCATTTAATTCTTTATCCTTTTGTTAAGATGGTCAAGGAAGCCCCTTGTTTTGATGGGTAATTTGTTGGCAGCTGTCTATTGCCAAAGACATTGGGGAAGGGGAAGAAAAATATGTAGAACAGTCCTAGTGGCACTTAAAAGGGCATCCTCATTTTGGTGTCCCCCCCATGTAAATGTAGAGAATAGATACCATTGCCTCTCCTAGAAACTCCTACACTTCTGGTAGGTGAAGTAGCAAAGAAAGGACAATTTTTCTGTTTTTGTTATTGTTGTATGTGTATCTGTCTTCATTTGAATATCTTTTTTCTTCAGTGTTTTTGTTTCTCTATTTTGTGTGTGTGTCTGAACTTCTTTGGGCTCTTGGGAGAGCAGTTGTGTGTTAGATTAGGAAAAGCAGCAATGAGAAGCTAGAGCAGTTGTTTACTTTCTGTGTTAAAATCTGTCCACACTTGAAGTGGAAGGAAATTGCTTTTCTTTGTTGCCAGTTGCCAGGATTTGTGTTGGTTTTGATTTTTTTTTTTCTTTTTCCTCCTGCATGAGGAATTTCATAGTTGAAACTGCCTTGGCTTATGAAATGCTGAGCTAATAATGTGTCTATAGTTAGCTTATGGAGAGGAATGCTCCTGCTGCAATAATGCCTAGCCAAGCTACTGCTGGCTGGCTACTTGTGTGTGATTAAACAGAAGCAGGAGCTGGAATCAGTTGATTTTCAAGTGGTCACCAGTTCAAGTCTTTTAATTCAGAGTGTCCTGGCAGTGTTAGTATGCTGCTGCCTTTGCTTAGATGGATGGGGAGGTGTGGAGGTTTTCACTTCTCGCCTTGATTTTTCTCTACTGTTTCCTCATATTTGTTAGCTTTTCTTTTTCTCATGAAATAGGAAATGTTTACCTTTCAAGAAAAAAAATCTTTCTAAGCATTCACGATTCCAGTCAGGGAATGGATTTGCAGTTTTGTCTACAGCAAGCAGTTCCTGTTACTCATGAAACGGGAGTGGCCTTTTAATAAAGGCGCCAGATCTCTGCTATGCAATTACCATAAAATCACCAGTGCAGCAATTCTGTATTGTGAGCAGCTTGACAACCAAATGCTTTTTGAATTGCTTGTAAACTCTGGTGTGGAAATAAATTCTGAAGAGCAAACTTTAATGCTTAATGCATGCCCTTTTTCTAGATTGGAAAAGCTCTCCTTAACCCAGTGTGTAATACTAATGCATCTACATACCCAGCCTTGTTAGCCAGGAGACTTGTTGGGAGTTCAAGGAATATGAGCTCTGCAGAAGGTATGGGATGCACATAGCTATGAATACCTATTTTGAATAATTAGGTGAATGTTGGCACCTATTGAAAGGCACCCAGTCTTTCAGGCCTGCAATGATATTAGATATTCCGTAATCTGCTTTGAGCACAGCTGATCTTTTAAACAATTTTACTGTCAGGTTGCCCTTTTTTTGTGTGTGTGTGCAGTGCTTACCAAAAAGGCACGCTGCTGCGTGGTGGAGGTTGCTAGGTACTCGTGCAGTGCAAACAATAAATAATGGGGATCATGCTGGAGTCTTCTGATGCAGTGTAATGTGAGACAGCCTCCACAGTAATTGCTCTTTTCTCACTAGCCTCAAGCAGAACTGTCTTTAAGGCTGGGATGCATCCTTTCAAGACAGAGTGCAGTGCATGGAATGAAAGGTATCACAAGCAACTAAAAGATGTTAGTGGTGGATGGTTATGAAAGGAACCTTGTTTGGTTCAACTCAGCCCAGGGAGTTGAAGCCTGTGTCCTGGGCAATGTGTAGCCCTGCAGCCCAACCACCAGGATGGGGCTTCTGAGAAACTCAGTTTCTGAGCTCGTCCAGGGAGTTATGAAGGACAATCTGTTTTGCTTCCAGAGATCTTTTTTTCTTTTTGTTTTAACTTGTATTCCAGTTTTAATTCTTCTCTGTAGGTGGAAGTCTTGCTTATTTCAGTGTAATACAATATTTGAAATGCTGAGTATTAAAAAAAGAGTAATAAAAAAGTGCTATATAAGTGTTCATTCAGAGAGCATACTTTATTCTCTGAGATGCACTCTCATTTGTTTTTCGTCATCTTGACCTGTGAGTCAAGGGCCTGCCAAGTGCACCTTTTCTCTGATTGTTAGGAAAAACAGGAGGAGATAGAAAGCTGAGGAGAAATACAGAGTGAAGAAGGGGCAGAGGTTTGTGTAGTACCAGCTAAAGCAGTGAAGTTAAACAGATAAGTTATCAGTGTGGTGGTGAAATTAACCCAACAGGTAGGTTGTTAATGAAGAGCACTCCAAGCTCTCAAAACATTGTTGGCCAGGTAACTGCAGTAACACACTGGGAAGCACTTGTTTATAGTTCTTCCTTTACCATCCCCTTACATGTTTCCACAGCATAGAAAGTCTCTAGTGTGTGATTAGACGCTGAGGCAGGGGTGTAAAAGCTTGGAAAGCCTCCTCAGCGTTTGCTGAATGGAACTACCACACCTAAAGACTGCTGTCTGCATCCTTCTATAATCCTCTAGCTCCTGAGCCATTTAAAAGCTGTGATTTCAGGTGTGTGAAGAAGGCTTTTATGAATCTATTACTATGCAGTTTTCAGGCAGCTGGCAGGAACCATCACTCTGGTAAGTCTAAAGTTTCAGTAAATAAGAGGCCCCAAAAATCAAACTAACTCCTCCTCCAAGAAAAATATTCTGCCGAGGTTGACCTTAAAGAAGCCCAGAACCCATCATTAATTTTTGCCTGTACATTCTCCACATCCCTTTAAAACATCCATGCCCCTGTAGTACAGTGACTGTTTATTTATTTGCTGGTGAGTGGGCATTGTGTGTGTCCTGTGTGCTTGGAATGGCACATGGCTAACTTTTTGCTGGCTGGCAGAGGGTTTTCTTGACTCAGCTTGAATTGGGTGCTGTAAGTTTCTGTGCTACCTGGCAGATAGATTTGTGTATGCATGCAATTGCAGTGGAACTCTTAACTAGGTTGATCATCACCTCCCCTTCTCTCCCGTTACACAAAGCTTCCTAAGCTTAAATTTGCTGTCTGCATCACTACACCTTAGCTCCTCCTGTCTATAAAACAGTGTTTGAGTCCCTATGTGAACCTGTTCTTTGCTTTGTTTGAAAGAAAGTGCCCAGGAACAGAGGAAAGCAATGTGTTTCCTTTTGGGTCAAACTAAAAATGGGTTTGGAACTCAATATGAATATGAAATACTATTAAATCAGGGATATTTTCCAAATTTTTTTACTTGAGAATTCATCAGCTGAGGCAAAGATCAGATCCTTTGTGGTGCCTAATGCAAAGAATGGCCAGGGGTTTGGTTTTTTGTGCGCTTTTGGGTTAGCAAAGCTTCGGGTGGTGGTAACAAATGAACTTAAAGTAGTAGTTGTACTTTTGTATCTAGAATATAAATAATATGTTATGCGTACTGGACAGATTTTTCTAGTTGTTTTTTATAAACTGTGGGTGACATTTTCATTGCTGCTTAGACAACACAGTTCTGCTGGCAATTAAAGATATCTCTGCACTTAGGAGTTTGGGAGAAAAAAACCATTCTGAATAACTTAAAAAAAAAAACAAACCCCAAAAAAACCAAAGCCAAAATACTAAAGAGGAAAAAAAAAGAAGCATAAAACAAGGCAAACGCCTAAAGTCCTCGCCTTTGTATTCACTGCTCAGCATTACAGCTAATACAGGAAAGTAACTAAATGTTTTAGTTATTTATGGCTTCTCTAGTGCGTATACTAAATATCTAGAGGGTTCTGATTTTACCACATAGTGATTTTTCTTGCCAAGCTGCACTGAAACTGAAATCATTGACGGTGTTGACTTAAATCTCGACAGCTGAAACCTTCAAGGTTACCTGTCATTGTGTAATCTTCAGGTATAATTTATTTTTTGCATTTGTTTGGGATGATGGGAAACAATTACGTTTAAATCTAGTTTAAAGGTGTACAGTAGCTAAGGTGACAAAGTTGGAGGGAGGAAGAAAAACTTGTATTAAAATAATCTAGGCTGAATGGCTGTGGTTTGGTATTCTTCAGGTGTTTAGAACCAGAGCACCCTATTGAGGCTCCTGTAAAGACAGTCATGCTGATGGTGAAAACTGACTCAAAATGTTAGATTATTTTAAAATTATTTTTCTAGAATAACATAAAACCAGAGCCAGAGAAGCTAATTCATGTTTTGCCTACCTCTTGTTTTCTATTTTCAGCATCCGTTTTTCTTTTAGGGGAGGGTATCTTGGGAGAGAAAAGGAAAACCAAGTAGAAATTCTAGCAGCTTTTGTCTTGTGATGAGACTTTCTAAAACAATCTGCTCAGTTTAAGCAATTGTGAATTTTTCCCTGTATTAAAGAAACAAGCAACACAAAATAAATGCATGCTAGTGGTTGAAAAGCCAAAGGAAAATTGTTCAACAATTGAAAATCCTCCTTAGGTAGGTTGTACATACTTGTGCTCATCTCTTTGAAGAGATTTGGGTATGCATTCAAGTTCAATTCTAGTATCTTTCAGATAATGAACAAAAAAAATTAACCAACAAAACCCAATCCTCAAAAAGACAAAAAGCTATAGAAAGACTTTTTCTGGTTTTTTTTTTTAACATATTTGGAACATTTTTTGAGGGGCGGTCACAGAGAGTCAATGCTTCTTGAGGCAGGTGGGATGTTAAATGTTTTCTTCCCAAGGCTACCTTAGCGTTGAAGTCCCTTGTTACGTATTCTGTTCTGTGATGCCTAGAAGAGGACCTGATGGCACAGAAATCCCACCAATCCCTAGCAAATAGCGTGGTGTTGCTTTGCAATTCCCTATTTCTTTCTTTTTTGCAGTTGTTTCTTTTCTTAGACTCCTGAGTTCCTCAAAGGAGAGCATATCTTTCTAATCTGGATGTGCTTGAAGTATGTCTAGTTCAGTGGAGTCCTCGTGCTTTCTTGCCGTTCTCTGTGGTTGCAAATAATTTATCATAGTTTATAAGTGTCCTTTCAGATGACGGCAACAATGAAATGGTGTTTTGGGAAGGCAGCTACATGAGAAATGGATAAACTGTCCTTCAAAGATGCTCTGCTTTTCTCTGCTTGGTTTGGCACACCAGTTGTTCAGAATAACCTGTTGGTGACACCTTTTGTTTAACAAGTGTTAGGCAGAAATGACAACAAAGACTAGCCTTCATTATTCATCTGTTGTGTTAAACATAATATTCCAGGAATGAGTGAAGAATGCAGTGCCTGCTGATAGCAGTCACACACTGAAAATAATTTCAGATGTCTTTTTTTCTCCTTTTTGCTGTGGTGGCAACACTAGGGACGTTGATCGTTTGCACCCCTATAGCACTTAAAAAAGCCTGCCAAAAAGAAAGAAAGAAACAAAAAAAAAAGAGGCAAAAGGTGTCTAAGAACACTTAGAGCTAGCTGCCATTCCTGGCAAGGCAGTCTGCATTACTAAGCTTGGCACTCATCATTTTATGGGTGTATTTTATTGTTTCTACATGTGCATTTGATTACCCAGAAGACCTTTAGTTTCCTGCCCTCTCAAGGTGGAAAACCGCAACAGTTATAACCATCAGTGTAATCGGACATGCAAACAGTGACCTTGGATGCGTTGGACTTGCTTCCTTGCTTAATTTGGGAGCCGCTGGTAAAAAGCCATTCACATAAAACACGAGTTTGAAAGCGGTGTAGGGATCTAGGGGAAACAACGTTACGAGCTGCACTTCACATGTTTACTGTTAATGAGTTAATGTTGCAAATGTTGTGACGAAGGAACAAAGGCTGTTTGCGTCAAGAGTTCCCATGTTGTGTATTTAAAACCATCGAGGAAGAAGTCCTGTGTGTGAACAATAGCACGTGGAGATAGGACGGGCTGTTCATCTGGTGTGTGCTCATCAGGCTGGATTGTTGTGGAGCGCTGTCAGCACACCTGGGAGGAAAAGATGTGTGGCATTCTGCAAATGGGCATGCTCTTGTGTTACTCTGTGAGCTTGGAGGGTTTTTTTTTATATCCTTTGCCCCTTGAAAGGATGGTGAGCTCTCTGCCATTTGCATCTGAAGGCCTCAGAGCCCGCTACAGCTGCCAGCGTGCTGTGGAGCGATCCATGGTTGCTGTCTTTGCCGGTTTGTGGCCACGGTGGGTCGGTGTGTACCTGAGCCCGCTCTTCTCCGAGCCACTGCGTGCACACTGTCTTTGCAGCTGATAAATTGTATGAAAGAGGAACTCGCTTCAAGCCGATGAGTTCTTCGACCTAGAATCAAAACTGCAGAGAAGACAGCTTGAGAGACTGAATAAACAGCAGCACATCAAAGACACAAAGCTAGATGAACTTTTTTTGATTGCCCAAAAGTTGCATTAATTCCCCAGATATACTGGATATTATTTCCAGAGATACCAAACAATGATCATTTGTGGGCACCCCCTTGGACTTTGTCAGCATTTGTTTAACCCTTCTGGAAGACTACCCAACTCTAAAATTATTAAAATTATTATCTATAATTAGCTGTTAGAGAGCTAATTAAAATTCAAGACACACTGAAAACCTCCAAATATCCCTCTGTTGAATATTCTCTTCTTGAAAATTTCTGTTTCTCTCTTTTTTTTAATATTTTCATGGGGCATGAAAAATATTTTGAATTGGACATTTTTCCATGTTTGCTTGTTCCTTTTGCAGCAGTAACAGATCAGGAGAAAAAAACGGAAAAAAGTGAATTTAGAAGACTAGAGAATGGGTGAGGGAGAAAAGAACATTATCACCAACCTTTTCCCCCTAAAGTTAGATAGAGACAGAATTTAAATTCCGCAGCTTTTTCAGAAAAGCTGCTAGTCTCTTGGATAGGATTTGATCACAGTGTGTGGTGGAGTGTCTCGAAACGTGACGGGGGCAGTCCCTGGAAGCCTGGAAACTGAACTACTCTTTAAGACCTTTAGGTAGCATCTGCTGCCAAAGGAGTGTGTGTTGGAACGTTTGTGGCCTGACAGTAACCAGGCTGATCTTCTCTGGAAGAGTAACTGCTAGTTGGGAAATTCTTGATGCAATTTTTTTAACCCCTGCAAGTTACCTGACAAGTCTGTCCTGTTTAATGTCAGGCACTTTGTGAGGCCTGCTGGTTAAAGCACATTATATTGGCTCTCTTTTCTTTAGTCTGAAGTATGGTCTCATTTTTAAGTATGTGTTTTCTCTTTTTACTCCCCCCCCCCACTTAAGTTACAGGGTAGCGATTATTGCCATGGGTTGCCATCAACAAATGATGAAGAAAATGATTTTAAGAAAAATATCAAGCCACTTCCTACAAAATTAATGCATATTTTTTTCTTTTCTGGTCCCTATGAGGACTGACAAAGACTGTTTCACACGGGAAGAACAAGGGAGTGACTATCACTTCCACACTATATTTGTGTCGGGGTTGTGGGCAGAAGTAAAAGAACCAGTGACTTTATTCTCATACTAAATCTAATGGACTCATTCATGCAGGGTTTTTTCTCCCAGTGGAAATAAATTTCCTTTACCAAATCCCAAAATCTGTGGGAAAAGGCTGCTAGGATTCTGTGGGACCTGACTGACATCATCAGTCTTGCACCCTGAATCCTCTGCATCTTTCATGCTAAAAAAACGTCAGAAGTTGCAAAATGCCAGCAGGAATCATTCAGGCTGACAGTCTTCTGGATTGCCTGGTGGCTGGTAAGTCACAGGATTCCTCCAAATGTCTGATTTGAAGGGAGTAGCTGTTGTATCTTTCTCCCTGATTTTTGGATTCATGGAGTTCTGTTCTGACCCATGTCACCCCAGAGACATGAAACAACAGGATTTCATTCCTTTAGAAATGAGAAGATTAGGTTGGAGAAGGGCGAGGAAGGGGCTGCCTGTCCTTAGCGTGGAAAATTTTTACCTCTCACTTAAATCTTCCTCTGAACTGTGTAGAACCAGACAAGGATGTTCAAGTCTATTCTGGGTCAAAGCCCAGGAAACTTGTGAATCTTTTTTGCTTGCATTTCTTTAGAAAGTATGCTGTGAACTTTATATCCTGAAGAGTCAGTTTCCAGATGGTTTCAGACAGATGAATTTTGTGATGCAAGGGATTTCCTTTTTCCTGATTGCTCCATTGTTGGCTTCTTGCCCTCATGTCTGTGGCTTGGTGGATGTAGCTTTTGTGGGTGAACTTCCACTGAAGTTGAATGAGTGCAGTTTGTGGCAGTCTTAGCTACAACAGGACACCGAATATAGGGGTGTAGGCTGTGACTTTTTCAGCTGTGGCATAGAGAAAAGTCTCTGCTGTATTCTTTTGTTTTGGCTGTTTTGAACATTTATCTTTTTCCAGCTGTCAGGGGACTCTTTACCTGAGTGACAAATCACAGCGACATAGACCATCTCTCTCAGCACCCTCAGACACAACGTGTCTGCTCCCATGTCCTGGTATAGGATGACTTCTCTCAAGTCGTCCCTAACTCAGTCTGGTGTTCTTCCTGGTAGTGTATCTCCTCCTTGAACCTTGCTTCCAAGCACAGAGGTCAGGGAGATGTTGCTGGTAGAGTCTGAGGCTAAGAGGGCATTGGGTGCATTGGCTTATCTGTCTCTATGCCATCAAATCCCCCACTCCATTGAGCAATAAGCCTGGGGTTCCCTTTTTTTGTCTTTTGCTACAGATGTAGCAGCAGAAGCTCTTCTGGATGCCCTTGGCATTGCATCCAAGTGCCAACTCTAGCCAAACTTTGGGAGCCTATGGCACCTGCTGTTCTCAGGCTGTCTCCTGTCCAAGCAGTAACTGGGCCTGACCCTGTCTAGTTCCCAAGGCTGCTGATATCTAGTGTGTTGAGAGTGATGTCGTGATGTGACAATGGACCACAAGAGGTAAAACTTCGAGAATGTTCTGTGATTTCAGAGGATAAAATTATCCCACAGCTTCTAAAGGAAGTGTGTACCTGCATATAGCTATGCTGTGGTTTCCCATTCAGGCTCTGTGGAGATCCACAAACCAAGGTGTCTTTCACCTTTTAAGACCGGAGGTGTGTAGCTGAGAAAAGATAAATTTTGACTTGGGACACTGATCTGTAAGTTTTAACATAAATTTAGAGGTATACAGTAATTTCCTATAGAGCTTAATCTTTGATGGAACAAATGGTATGGATAAAGCTTTTAATCCTGCTTTTCTTCTATCCTTAAACATGTAACAAATTTAGCTTTAAACTTCATTCTGAGTGACAACATGGCAGTGGCTAATTGTTCTGTATTGGTGCTATACAATGTGGTAACAACTTAGAATGCTGTATTATCATACACTGAAATGATTGCAAGTCACTCTCTCTTTGTATGGTGTGCACTAACACCTGTGAATCTGTATTTGTATTGCTTTGGGTTAAAGATGGTTCTATTGCTGAATTGGGTAAAATATCTACACTGGAGTCACAGCTTTGGATTCTCTTTGTTCCCCTTCCCCCAATATAAAATTGGAAACCCAGATCTTCCTGTCCTTTGCATGAAGTAAAACACCTTTGATATTTCACGCTCACACTTGATTATGCAGCTCTGAAGATCTTGGCACTCTGGATGTCTTTGGGCTTGATCACTGCTCGAATGCTCATTTCCTCATTGCCAAGTTCCACAACTCGGTCAATGTTAACAAGGCCAGAAAGAAATACTGGAAGATTTGCTCATCATAACATTCGAAAGGCCACACAGGTTTGTAATAAGCAAATGAAGCCTCAGCAGATGTTTGCTGCCTTATAGTAGGTAGAAATTCATTTATCTCAGTACAGAATGCTCATGTGAGGACTTGTCTTGCTGCAGAGACTGAGTGGTGCAAAGGGGTCTGTGTGTGTGCCCACTGCTGTGGTGTAACTCCTCATCTATGTGTAAGTAGAGATCTCTCCTTACACAAAATCCTGACTCAAACAATGGGCTTGTGTGCAAAATTGTGTGCATAATTAATGCCCTCTTGGTATTTGGGAAGTTACTGGAACAGAAACAGCTTCTTCAAAGAATGGTGCATTTCAACCCTTTGTTAGCTAAATCTCAGTGTATTTATAAAGCAAAAAGTCACCTGGCTACAGTGCTACTACACACTTGTCTTTGATAAGAAACAGTGATTTTTCCCTGATGCTCCAGATTGTTACATGAGGTTTTATTTTCAACACGGATTCTTATTTTTCTAGTATAAGAGTCAAGGAGTGACAGAGGATTCTGGGTCACTTTTGGCACATGAAACTTAGAGAAGTTATTACCATCTTGTATTTGAGTTACTACTTTGTTTTATCTTTGATAAATGCAGCCTTGCTCTGCTTGTAAACATACATGCTGCTGCTATAAAGCACATTGTTCCTTGGTTTTTGTTTTTTTTTTCAACTGGATGATTTTGCCCTTTTTCTGTTCTGTTATCATTACCAGTGGTCTCTCCCTTTGAGTTAGTCTCAGGTATAAGCTAGAAGACTTTGGTTTTTCAGGCCTTCAGCTTATCCACTCTGTAATTTTCTCAATGCCATAAGACCAACTTAGGGACTCTTACCAACTTTTCTTTCTGCTTTCCCTCCTTTGAGTGAAATTATCAAGCAAATACTTTCTCCCCATGATTATGAGTGACTCTTTGTAAGCTTCCTCTAAAAAATGCAAATTTCTTACTACTTAGGCACCTACATAGTTTGTCATGACAGGAAAATACAGAGATGGATGTTAAAAATGAGGGTGAGAACCGTTGGCATGGCCAAAGCAGTTTCAGTCTTCATCCCACATCCTCCATGCCCCTGCCCCTCAGGCAGGCTGTCTCCCCTTTGCTGAGGTTGCCCTCTCCATAAGGAGCCCTTCCTTAGAAGACAAGAGAGCACCAGGGATGCACATGGATTGGGTCAGGGTCTTTCCTGACGGTGGTCCCAGTTTTTCAGACCTTCCCCCCTTGAGCTGGCTGACCAGCAGGGTGCTCATCATTGGGCACCAGGGGATTTGTTGGCATGCAGCAGCTTTGTCCCTTCTGCTCTGACAACATCTGCGGTGTCCATGCCTGGGCTTGGTGGTGGCTCTACTGGAATTGGGGAATGGCTCAGGGGTGCTGACTTAAATATAAGTCACACTGGGCAAAGGTAGGAGGCTGCTCTCCCCTTGCCTGCTGGCTTGTTCAGTGCAAAGAGCTGGCCCAGCTGTGTGAAACTCGCTCTTGGAAGCCGGATCCTTGGGGATCTATCTTCAGCTCTGCATCGCACGTGCTACATGACCTTGTACAAGTCACCTAATCTCCCCGCTGTTCATTTTTCTTTGCTAGCAAATGAAGATGATAATTGCTCCATGGGTCACTGCAGGGGAAGTTTGCATACACTTAGGAAGTAGAAAGTAGCAGGTGTCCACTTCTTTTCTCTTTTTCTTTGTTAACCTGACCAAAGCACGTGCTCTATGCCTGCAGACTTGCAATACATAGCATGCAGTGTGCTTTCAGTTAAGGTCAGTCTGGAAGAGCAAGGGAACTGTGTGAGATCAGAAAAAATATTGGGGTAGAAGTTATGCAGAACTTTAATTTCTTGGTTCGTAACATATTTTTTTAAGTCTTGGACTTTAATGCGTGACAAGTTCATAGCTGGTGAATAAGCAGGTGGTGGAATTTAAGGCAAAAGCAGACTAAGAGAACTAGATACTGCTGAATTTCTTTAAAACTTGTGCCCAGAGAAGTTATGGATGCCCCATCCCTGGCAGTGTTCAAGGCCAGGCTCGATGGGGCTCTGAGCAAGCTGGTCTAGTGGAAGGTGAGCCTGCCCATGGCAGAGGGTTGGAACTGGATGATCTTTAAGGTCCTTTCCAACCCGAACAATCCTGTGATTCTATGATCTGATCTCTTTATCCCATTGTCTCAATTAAAAAAATTGAAAAGTTAGAATCTTATTTCTTCTTATCTTTTTATTAACTTAGACAGCAAGTTCATTAATCAGCACGTCTCCTTGGTCCAAGCACATCTTCCTGCATGCAGAGGAAGGCCAGTTTGGTTTTTCAGTTGTGACTAGTGGAACATTTTCTGAAGGAATAGATTCAATGAGGACATTTACATGTGAGGCCTGAAAGTCCCATTTCAGAATGCAGTAATTTTTAACCAGAATGCACTGCTTTTTGAGCATGTGCTTTTTTCATGTTCTTATAGGGGAAATCATACCTAAGTTTCTTAAAAGGGCTTTGACACAACTAAGTTTGGAAGTGTGTGAGTAATGACATGTAATCAAATATGTGCTCTATCCTTTTTCTGACTTTTTGTTACTGGAAAATGTCTTCCTAAGATACACTGGAAATGTCTGCCTAAAATACTTTCTAAAGTGATTTGAAGTTTTTTAATCGCAATGGAAGACGCTTTTGAAAAGCTGTGCAGGTCTGTAACCATAAAAAATAGAAATAATGTCCTTAGAAAAAATTAAAAATAAATGTCTAAGTGATCACAACTTTTGACCAGATTTAGTTTTGTGTATTAGTTTATGCTCTTAACTAACTAGCAAAATCAGATAGAGCTTTTACTCATTTTGATAACTGTGAGTTCTTAAATGCATCAGTACCAGCAGACCTAACTGGAGCTGGGATTCAGGTTGCCTCTGCTGGGTGTACAGAAAGCTGCTGGGAATGGCACTCGTTGTGCGTGAGCTGTGCTGAGCCTTGCTGTTGCTTTGGGGCCATCTGCTGGAGTCTTCCCTCAGGAGCCTCGATTCTCCCACACCTGTGTTTCTCCAGACAGACATAATTTGTTTCTCCAGTGAACCTTTTTTTCCCCCGACTCTTATGAATGCTTGACTTGAGGCACTTTCTATCCCCAAACTGTTCCTCCTGTCTCTTAAGTGTGGTAGGGGGCAGCAGCAATTTATCTGACAATTTACTTTTAGGTAAAGCAGTGAGTCTCAAAAAAAAAAACCCCTTTCTAACAGGGGATTTTAATTGGTTAAAAAGGAGCCTGTTGCTGGAACTCTCTACTGTGGGAGTGATAATATTATTTTAACTTATGCTTAAATGGCTGAAGTGAAGGAGAAACATCTCTGCCAACTTGAGCAAGGCACAAAAGCTTCATAGATCACTTCTAAAAGTTCAGGGATTGTTGTTTCAGATAATGAAGCTTCTCACTGTTCAGAGTAATTGTGGGGTATTTTGCTTAGTTTCTTTTGGTTTTGATTTTTTGTGTTGAAGTCTATATTATGAGGGAGTTCAGTGCTCAAACACAAATATTTTGTTTGCTGGTGTGCCGTACTTTTTATGGATCTGCAATACTAGATTTTTCTGAGCTCATATGTAGGTCTGGAGCCAGAGTCATACTAAAAATATTTTTTTAATTACAAATACTCTTCTCCCATAAGTCTGCGTCAGAGATGGATGATGTGAAATTGCATCTTTCTTCCCAATTAAAAATTGATTAGGATATCTCAGAGTAGCATGACTTTATTTTGGTATTTGTTGAGCAATAGTATATAAAAGGAAATCTGGAAAACTGGTTGTCCTTAGGTCCATTTTTAAAATTTTATTTGAGACCAGTGGTGCTAACTGTCTTTTCTAAAAATGATTGTTTTATGGGATAAACACCTTGATATTTACTTTTTCCCTTACTTTTATTTATGATTGTGGCCCTTTGAGTAGCAGATAGTCAATACGTGTGTCACCATCTACTGTATTTATCTAAGAAACATTAAAAAAAATATAAACAGTATCTAAGAAGCGTTAAAGCGAGAGGATTTCACTGGTTCTGAGTTTCTGACGTTCAGGGTTGCTTCAGGTGAAAGTCACACGCAGACTGCAGAGAGCAGGAATCTGCCCAGCAATTCCTTGGAGAAGGAAAAAAGGAGAACATAGATTAAGAAAGCTCCCTTCCACACATTTTTTTTTTTCTCTTTTAATTAAGCGTATCCTGTCGGCTGGTCAAGAAATTAATTTGCTCCATCAGATTATGAAACAAATGTTATGTGCTATGCACATTAGAGATACTTTGTTATTTTCCCCATTCTGCTGCCAAAGACTTTCCAAGTAGAACAATGCTTTTGTTTGTACTGACGAAGGTGAAACTGCAGAGAAAAATATTCTCCAATGGCACAGGTGCTGTTTCAGTAATGGCTGTAATCAAACTGTGTCCTTCAGGCTTACCCTGCGCTGATGACTTTGGTGTTCCTCAGTCTTCTGCAGCTTTTGAAGTGCTTTGCATCTTTAAAAACAATATTAATCATTGTAGGTCCAGTTTTAGCATTGATGAACAGAAAGAGGGATCCCTCTGACCCCTCTGTCTCCAATTAGTACCGAAGACTTCAAGGAAATAAAGCTTTTTTTCCAAGAAAAAAAAACCTCTTAATGGTCAGGCCTGAAATTCTGAACTCCTTAGGACTTAGCTTGTTCTGAAAAAACTTCCATTGAAAATGAAGTTGTGCTTTAATCTGGGCAAGCCTGTTTCTAGAATAATTTGGAAATAAGTAAATATTTCGTTAAAGCTGCTGTTTCAAAAAGGAGGTAAACTATTTTTGTCTTTTGTCATTTTCTTTTATTTGTCTTGTGACTTGCAAGGTAATTACTACGTCCTCCATATCACAATTTTTGCCTCTTTTTAGTTACTGTGAAATTTGTCAGTTAGCATAAAATAAGGATCTTGAATCTTCTACTTGACTAACTTTGTAGTTCATAAATTCACTAGGGATTGATTGGTCAGAAACAATTAGTATCTGTAACTTGAACTACATGTTCAAAAGGGATCAGTGCTTTTAGTTAAAAATCTATTAAAAAGAATAATGGCCGAGTTCCTGGATGAAGAACACACCTGCAAATCTGATCCTTACACTGAAGGATTTTATGGATTCCTTGATGCGTGTGAAGTGTAATGGTTTAATTACGATGCACTTCCAGAAATGCCTTCAAAATTTTAGACTGCTTTTAACAGTTTTTGTTATAACTTTACAAAACCTTGTTTTTTAAGAAGCAAAGCAGAAAGTGTTCATGATGGGTGATTCCATGGTGTTTCGCTCTGCATCTTTCAACTCTGCTTTTTTTCTCTCTCAGTGCAGTGCTACCAGAATCTACAGGATGTGC
The DNA here is from genome assembly GCA_013399195.1 of Dicrurus megarhynchus. Classification (NCBI taxonomy): domain Eukaryota; kingdom Metazoa; phylum Chordata; class Aves; order Passeriformes; family Dicruridae; genus Dicrurus; species Dicrurus megarhynchus. Next base: position 704,781 of record VXAD01003445.1, read on the forward strand.
TCCTAAACCATAAATTCCCGTGACTGAAAAGTAAGCTGCTAGAATTAGTAGACCCCGAGAAGCAAATGACTGCCAGAGAGTTTCTTATTGAACATCGTGGCTGGCAGCCAGTTGTGTAGGTGGAAGGACATACATTACAGCAGTGTCACAGAGGTGGCTGAACTTGACCCCGTGGTTTCCTTAGGTTTTTGGATGCTGCTGTAATGTTGTTAATACCCCTTTAAAATGACTGGAGGTTCAGGGCCAGGAGTAGTATCTTACAGCATAATTTTGCCATGAGGTCATACATTACTCGAATGGATGTTGTTAATATGTTGGCGGATCGTATCAATACATTTTAGATACGTTCTAAATGTTCACTTGAAATGGCAGCTTAATCTCAAGGGCACTGAACTTTGACAGAAGTTCATTGTTTGATATTTCCTGGTAGTTTAGCCATGAAATGATGACTTCCAGAAGAGAACCCTTCAAGGTCTGCTTCTCATCAAGCCTTGCTCCCTTGTACTTAGCTTTATGTGTTACAAATTTATGTTTATTATCATTTGTTGCACAGCACCACAAAGGAAACTAAATACATACACAGAAATATTGGCACTTTAGAAAGGAATATGCAGAAAATATGTGTATTATGGTTTAATGCCCTAAATTTTTCTGCTGTTTATAAAGCCTAAAGGAGGTGGAATTCTGGAATTCTTCTGAGTCCTAAATTTGTGTAATTTAATATTTTTGATATCTTAATGTTGTAGATGTACTGTGTGCTTTCCTCCATGTAATTGAAACTATTTAATATTCAAGCTGTGACGTATAATGTTGGGCCTTGCAATGATAATAATTAACTGGAAATTAATTTATTATTCAAGTCAATGTGCAAAACAATTGTTTTGCCTTTTTCTGACTTCTGTCACTGTTTTCAGAGATGTACTGCATGCTGTTAGCAAGCACTTGTTATGTACAGTTTGAATGCCCCAGTAAGAGCTGTAACACGAATAATTTTGTGTCTGTATTAACACTGAAATAGCAGGTGATGCAGTGTGCTCTCAGGCACTGGACCTTTGCTTCCTCATGCTGTCCTACAGTGATATATCAGAATTATGGTACTATGGTAGCTTTCCCCTCCCGAGGCTGTGGTCTTCACATGTGCCACAAAATGTTACCATCTCTCAAGTCTTTTTCAGTAATGAATTTTGATAAATCCTTGTTCTGGAAATTACCTGACAGAATCTGAGATTTCACTACAAGATGAATAGGGTTTCTTTTTCCTGCAGCATCAAAAGACCATTCCAAGAAATGTTTAGATGCCTTATGGCTTTTAGAGTTGGAAGTGTGTGGGCAGGTGAAAAGTAAAGCGTGTGTCTGGCAGCTGGGGGCTACAGCTCTGTTACCCACAGCAGAGCTGGTTGTCCAGTTATTAGTTGATTATATTTTTTTTAATGTTACATAGAGCCACTCTATTCCTGATTAGGAGCCCTTCCTGTAAGGTTTGGTGTATGAAGTATCTAACATCTGTTGTTACTTCGTCTTAACTTCTCTTACAAGGAGCTTCTTTGCTAGTTGAGTGTTCAAGTTTGAAGTCCCATTTTCAAACGTGTTTTGATCACTAAAACCACCTTGAAATGCCTCTTGGATGCAGGCCTCAGAACTGATTATAACTTTCTTGAACCATTTTCTCTTAATGTTACCTTGTTTAATACAGGGCAGGTGAGTTCAAATGATACAGCAGAATTTTTAGCCTTGTGATAGACAACTGGAATTTCCACAAACCGCTGACTTGACTGCTGGAATAATGGAAATAATTTTCCTCGTAATTTTTGGCCTGGAAAACTGTCTGTTGGGTGGTGAGGGCACAAAGCTAAAGTCCTTTAAGCGTAGCATGGATTTCACTCTGGAAACTTAATCTGTTTAGGCTTTTTGAGGAAATGGAGTATTGAGCATTCCTGTATTTCATGGCATGTATTTATAGAGATTTTTGTATTTACAGAAAGCCTCTGTCACCATAAAATTAAGAGCTGCTTGTGGCTTTTTAGACTCTCTTCATTCTTTTCTGCCAGGGGCTTTTGAACTTTCCATCATGCTTAAAGCAAACTAAGAAGTCAAGTTGCCATAGCTTTCAGGCATCGCATCTTTCCCTCAGTAAATACTTTTTCTCCCCTGGAAATGGAAATATGTCTGCTTGCTAAGTTCCTCTGCTTTCACCTTAGGAATGTTAACCTCTCATGTGGTTTCTCTTCCTTGTTTTTAAGCTATAATACATTAAGGGTGCCATGTTTCTCCCCCCCAGTGCCCCTAGAAAAGTGCAGCTAGGAGCTGAATGAGGAAAAGCTCAAAAGATGATGACAAGACTGATTTCTGTGAAAGCATCTGTCAACTATACCTTTAAATAATTAAAGCAGAGGGTCATAATGGAAACCCTGGTGAGAGCACTTATCCCAGCTTCAGATCTTTCTCACGGTCTTCATCTTACTTGCCAGCATGGATGAAAGTGCCTTTCAGAGGAACTGGTTCTAGCAGAAAGGAGCTCAAAAAGGCATTTGGTGGGGATCAGGTGAGGAGGTAGGCCAGAGTTGCTCAGGTCTGGTACCACTTTTGTGGCATTTGGAATAAATCACGTTAAGTATCTGTCCAGGTCAGTAGCTCAATCTATGATTACTTCTTCCCCATTTGTATATTTATCTATCTGTTGATTTTTTAGTCCCTTTCACTGTTTCACTCTATTCACAATTGAAGAATAAAGGATGCTGTCAAAAATATTAATATTGCTTCCCTGTCACGGAGGGGGTTTTAGAGAGCTAGAAATGTGGGTATTTGTTTATGAAAGAAACATTTAGGACCATAGCCCTGATTGGTACTGCCATACAATTAGCATCCAACTTTCCACGCACTCGTACATCAGCTGTACAAGATTGTGGGATAGTACCTTTCTTCTTTGGTGTGGAGGCAATATTTCCTTTCTTCTGCCTTGTTTTGTTTCTTTGGGGCTGGATACTTACTTACTTGGCTACCTGCAGTGTCCAGGAGCTGCTCCCTAAGGGAGAAGTCTGTGAGCTAAAAAGTTGACCAAGTCCAGTTTTCTGCAGCACTGTAAGATGCATATGCTTTAGAAGTCACAATACAATATTCTCTGATCTTTAATGGGGGAGGCAAAGTGATTTGTAGCAGTACTGCTGTGATGAAAGTAAATAGAAGGGAAAAAAAAAACCCAACCAAAAAGCCAGGTAATACATAGAGCTCTTGAATTGCTTTGTCAGACAAAGCTAGCAAAGTAGTGTTCAGCCAGCCAGAACAAGTGAAACCTTTGGAAGTAAATATTGTTACCTTTTTAAAGAAATACTATGTATTCAGGAAAGTAATTATTGAAAGTATTTCTTTTAAAAAAGAGTATTTTATTTAGAAAGATTTATCTCATTTAGGTTTGATAACGGCGAAGCAGAGGATTATTCTAGTCTTGGCAACTTTTCGGAAGCTGCGTTTTATAGTCTGAGAACTTTTAGTAATTTTCTTTTAATATTTGGATACTAAGTTATAGACCAACTCTATAAAACTCCAACTACAGAACAAGTTTTACTTGTGGCACTCAGTTACTAGAACATTTTTCTTCTCCCTCATTAAAGGAACACGTGGCTGATAAAAAAATGACACGTTTTTCCCTAGTTAATCCTGATATAAAGAAAACTGCAAAAATTCTTTTGATTTCTAGTATTGGGTGATGCGTTTACTGCACATATGAACTCACCCCTTCCATGGCCGTCGTGTTGCCTTGCTGGGGTTTCATGTTAATGATGAAGCCCCTTGGAAGCTTGTTGTGAACTATCTGGGGAGTGCTGATAGATTTTCTGCAGTCCAGTGGTTCACATCTCTTGGTCATGCACTTGTTTTAAATGTAGCATATTCATTTTCCACTTTCTTGCACAGTACCTATCATCTTTTTCCTGTTAATCCATGCCTGTTCCCAAAGGAACCAATACCTCATTGCAGGATGCAATAACATTGCTTTTTGTGAGTAGTTAACCTTTCCTCTTGAAGCATCTTGACGTCTGGTTTGCATTTCTACTGCAATCATACCCTTTGCCAAGACCTTACAGGCCTTTCCTGCAATAATTCTGGTGCTGTATCCTAAATGACTTTTGATTCATTGTGTGCTTTGTGCTTTGGTACACTGCCTGTAATTTAAATCATTTTTACAGATTGTAACCTCCCAGAAGAGCCAGGTAAGTGTGATAGAAGCCTTGCCTGTTTAGCTGTATAGTTAACCTATTTTTCGTAGTATCAGACTACCCTGTATTGTATAAGATCTGTCTTGTACAATAAAGCTGCTTTCTCACACGGGAGCCAGAAGACAGCATTTCTTTGACAAGGAGTCATGGAGCTGGTTAAAAATTATGCCATTGTTTCCTTCAGGAAGCACCAACTATACTTTGCCTTAGGAGTTGGAACAAATACATATTAACAGGAAGCTCCATCTGATAGACCCAAGCTAACACAAACAGAGCATTCGCACTTGGTCTGTTAAAGGGTTTTTGATGGCAAGTGACAGCTGAGAGCAGTGACCTGTCTACGAGCTTGACCTGTGTTGGACGTAACAGAGAGGAAGCGTGTGTTGGACAGGAAACTGTTGGAGCCAGTTCCTGGAGGGAATCATGCTTTTCTGCATGAATGTGAGTGTACTTCCCCTTCTGCTGGGCATCCTCCTGCCACAGAGAAGCTGGAAGATGGGGAGGGGCTGTACCCCTCCTTCCTTCCCCTGCCTCAAAAACAAAACAGAAAAAGAGAAGACAAATCCTTAGAAGAAAACCATGCAAAGAGCCTGCATGGCCAGAGATTTAAACCCCTATTTTAATTTTTTTTTTTTATTGGCCCTAAGGTGCTTTCTTGTGTATTTATTCTTTTTTAAACTTGTTTCATCTTCAGTATGGTTTGTGTAAGTTGCTGGTCTCTTAAATTCCTTACATCTTAGGGTGATTTTTCTCTTTATTTTATGCTGATGCATGAACAGCTACTGTAGTTGATAAAATTAATGCATTATTAGAAGTGTTAAAGTTGGCTTAAGGGCAAAGAGGAATCAAGTACAGGGCTCCTTCTTTCTAACCATGTACCTTCATTAGACCATTCTCTTATAAACAAACTTTTTTATTTTTAATAGAGTAGATGATGGAGGACCTCTGATGTCCACCAGCTGGATAATTAAATTCTTGTTTAGCTTTCTGTTAGTAGCCTGGCACTGTGCTCTGGTATTCCATAGTCATGACAGGATTAGTGTCTTTTGAGTATTCAGTTTGGATTTGCTGAAGGGTTCAGCATAAGACCTACACATACGGGGTATTTACTTGAGTGAATTTCATTAAGGATGAAAGTTTTCTCTGCCTGGTGAAATCCTGCTTCTTTTTCCAAAAACAACCCTGAGTTTCTCACCTTTAAAAGCACTGGTTGGTATTTGTACTTGACACTATACTTTGATGATGATCCCATGAAATAAATTGCCGTCCTTAATTAGCTTCCTAGCAATGCTATTTATGTTCATAGACTTCTTTCTTCTGTTATTATCAGCTGTCCTTTATTTTACAAGTTCTACCTGTTCCTCTTCTTTTATCTTTTCTTAGTTTTTTTTTTTTTTTCTCAAGCAATCCCAAAATACCTTGAGTGAAAGAATAAAGGCCTGGTGCCTCGCTGCAATAAGAAATTACTTGATATGGGTTAGTTTTGAATGTTTTCTTGTTTGCACTGTGGAAATGACTACGTGGTACTGTGTGAGGTAGCCAGGGATTTATGTTGACTTGTAGAAATATAAACTTGTTGAAGTTTTTCATGAGGATTTTCCTGATGTAAATTAAGTAAGGAGTTACTTTGCTGGTGTGGAATGCAGCAGAATGTATGACAAAATGAAAGCGTCTTCAGTGTGTCTCTTACCTGAAGTTGTCTGTCTAAAACCTCATTGCAGTAACTCTATTTGTAACCTGGAAAGCTGCCTGGAAATGTCCTTTTCTGATACCATTGACCTTTGAGTTCACAGTCTGAAAAGTGTCAGTATGTATAAGCCATGGGGATGAAAGATGAAATAATGATGCTGTCATATATGTTAATGAACTACCGTGAACTGGATATGCAGCAGCATTATAGTTTACAAATTATGATGTTCAAGATAAGAATCTGCCCAAATTTAATCTGCACACTTGTGTTGTTCATTCTCAATGTCATTCTTCCAGTTCTTGTATAGGTCTGTGCTTAGAGGAGGTTAAACTATGTATTACTTAGTTTACTTAAGAAACCTGTCACAGTTAGAAGCTTAAATGGCAAAACCAAGTTATTTACTCCCTAAAAAAACCCTCAAACTAACAAAATCCCACAAAACAAAACCAGCCCTGAGTTACAGGATAGATGACTGATCATATATGTTACTGAACACAGCTGTGCATTCAAAGAAAGACAATCCAGTTGTGTAAAAATAAGGGCAGACAGAGATTCAAGAAGGGGGCCTAGGTAGAGTGTTAAGTACATAGAAGCACCCAAAAGACATCATCTTTTTTTGCAGAATATTTCTTTTTTAGTTACAGTCATTTTCACCAGTAGACAGAGGATCAACTGCAACTATCCACTGACCTCATGCCAAATAAAAAAAAGCACAGATCCAGCAGTTACCAGCTAAAATAATATTCTCTGTATGCAAGGGCACTGATAGTTGGATACCTTCAAGACTGATAGCTGTAATGAATAAAAATAGTTAAAAACCCCAGACTTAGGGTAGCTCGTAAGTGACATTGAACAAGGAAGAACTGTCTGTCTTCCTGGATGGTTAGAGCTCAAGTTCATATAAATTGAGCTGAACTTTGCATGTCCCTTCTCCTCTATTAAGTGTTTTTAAGGTTTCAGCTCAGTTTATAGCCTAATGACAACCTTTTCCTGGTTTATGGAAAGACTCCCACTGGGAGCATGTAAGAAGCACTGCACAAAGGAATGAAATCTACCCACATTTTAGTCCTGGTTTTGGTGCTAACAGCTGCATGTGCATGAGACTGTATTAATCTGGTAAGTACTTCCAGCGTGTCTCATGCACCTTTATTAAAATGTTCCTGGTCATATCACTGGACATATTTTATAAACCTTTATCAGTTCTCCTACCTGTGACATTCACTAAATGAGCATGGTTATCTCTCAGTAAGTGGTTTATTGTTCCTTTGATCATTCTACACATTGTTTCAAGCCACAAAAAAGACATGCTAATGTTTGAAAATCGTAGTTAAATATAGAAAAAACTCAGCAGCTCAGGGCTGAAGGCTGCAGAGTACTGATAGCTACCTATAATATGTCAAGTTCCTGCAGCTGCCACGGAGGTCAGGGAAAAAGCCATAGGTCTGTTCCATAAGTCAAAATATATCCTAGAACAGTCAGAGAACATTAAATCCACCTTTAGCTCTTAATATATTTCCTATCTGTTGCTAAATACAGCACATATGTTGGCTGGCTGTGTTCCCTTGTCTGCTGAATGATTCTTTTGTGGAAGTGCTCTGGCTTCTCAAACCTGTTTGAGACAAAAAATTACCTAAATTGTCTTGACTGACATGATGAAGCAAGACAAAATCTATTATTTATTAAATGTTTGCGCACATACACACACCTACGAAGACGCTGCCTCGTGTAACTCTCTATACACCTGTGTCTGTGTTCATGCTTTTCTTATTAGAGGGTAACGTAGCACAGACACACATCCCAAATCCATTTACAGGCTTGGAATGTGCGTGAGCTCAAAGTGTGACTGGAGTGCTGCACGCTGGTGGTGTTTCATGCACACCGAGAGCTCCACTTCTGGGTCTGGCTCCACCAGGTATGCCGTGCCTGGGAAAACTGAGCTGAAAAGACAACCAGAGAAACTGGCTTCGAGTAAAGTAGTGCTGTCTGAGAGGACACAGGTCTCCTTGTACCAGTCTACCAAAAACTGAGTCCATGACAGAAAGCATCTGCTGCTTTGTGATGTCCACGCTGCTTTGACCGTGGTGTTGTGGTTTCACGTCAACTAGTACCGAGATGATCAGCCACTTGCAAAATTCTTGGTGTCAAAAAAAGCACAGCACTGTTAGATGTGACTTAACCACAAAGCTATTTTTGAATGCTTCTTCTGATGCAGTATCTGTGACTTATCTACAGGCAAGCAGATGCTACTTTGTAAGCTGGGAGAGATGATATGAAAAACTTCACAGGCTATCTTCTCATCTCTAATGCTTGCTTGGCCCCACAATCACACAGTCAGATCAGAGCTGGTGAGAGCCTAAACTCATCACTCTGCTTCCTTTCTTGAAGATGGTCACATTTGTGCATAGAGGGTAAAGAAACAGTGGGTTTCAGGAGATAAGACTGGTGGTTTCCAAGAGATGAAGCCTTGTCTGAATGCTAGAGTTCAGTAAATTCCAATGTTCTGCTGACTGTGTCTCCTGTAGAGGAAAAATATACTGTACTGGAGTAGAGTCAGTTGCCCATTAGTTTGGCTTGATAAAAAGTTTACATGCTTAGCATCCATATCATGACAAGCAATTTTTTTTGGAAAATGTAGTAATAGCAATCACAGTAAAGTGATAGTAAGAGTCATAAGGTTATTTTGTGAAAATTGTAATGTTTGCTTTTCTGAGGCTGGCCGGTTGAATTGTCCCAGTTTGATTTTGGCACGAGCAAATTCCAGTTTGAGGCAGAGTCTGTCCCTGCAACTGTTGTTCGTAACTAACTCCTGTGGCCTTGTCTGCTGCCTAGGCAGTAGCTGAGGATCTGTGTTCCACTTCTGGCTGAAGAAAGAGGAGATAACTGTCAAAAAAGAGAAGGAAAAAAAAAGTGCCAAACTTCGTGTTTTCTGTTCTAGTGGTACCTCACTCCCTTCTTATACTTCAGAGGGGGAGGAGAGAGTCACTAATACCAAAACAAAAACAGGGTAAGAGCTGAGTGTTGGAAGGCAGCAAACGGTAGGCTCATGGCAGAGGAGGACACAATGTATTTTTGTTTAATGTCTTAATTTTGCACCTTCTGTTCCTTATGTGCAATTGATCTAAGCAAAATAGCAATGCCAGTGTGGCAGGGTGAGTAGCTCAGCTGTGGTGCTGCACTGGCACCCGGTGCGTGTCATCTCTCTCATGCCAAAGAAACACACAAGAAGCAGCAGCATCTGAACAAACATCTTTGTTTTGATTGGCATAATATGTATTTGTGGTTATGAAGGTGTCTTATGCATCAGCCTCGAAAGAGCACAGCAGTGAATTAAAAAAGCTTTGCTGGGGGTGAAAAAAAAAAAAAAATTGGTAAGACTGAAATGGGTCCATGTGCATGAAAACCCATAAAAGTAGGTAGTGGGGTGAATGGCACTTGATGCAGTTCTTATGTCAGCCATCAATTTCTCTGATAGGAACAAGCGAAGAGATTTGGCAAACGATTGACCCTAAGTTTATCTTTTTGTCACTTTTCAACTTTAGTGCTTATTAGGGTTTTGTGTTTGTTTAGGAAAAGGACAGAAATGGAATAGTCTTTGCTTTGTTGCCCCCTTGTGGTTTCATGTGTTGGCTGAGTTAAGCTTTCTAACATATCTACTACTACTAAGGGATCTAGTAAATATGAATTGGTGCTGCTCATCCCCTGCAACTCATTGTTTGCTTTGAACTGTGAATTCTATGTATGTTGGACTTTGTATCCAGAGAGCCTCAGCTATCTCTGTGCAACTGAACCCATTTATGTTCACGTTGTCATGTGTATTGTTCTTAGGCAATTGTGAGAATATTGCAGACAGAAGGGCTGGACACTTAGGGAACATTTATATTATGTTTCAAATGATTGACTCACCTTTGCGTTCTCCTGCCCTGTCTGCACAGCTTACTTGTGCTTAAGAATGCCCAAAGTTAGAGACACAGGGTAAAATGAGAAGATTTTAGAGATTAATCAAACACCCACGTACTTATATTTTGCTTAGGTAAAGGTATATTTTTATATGGGTATTTGTATTGATACGTGATAATCTCTATCCTATTAACTTAATTTCATTATCTATTTGATTTTTGTGCCTAATTACCTACAAACTCTCTCCACTATTTGGTAGTACAATCTCAAAGGTCGGATTTGGTCTGAGAGGTCTTTTCCAACCTTAATGATTCTGTGATTCTGGCATCATTTTTCTATGTGTGCTTTGGACTTTCATACGCTGTATCTCAAAGCAATCATTGAGCAGTGTAGCATATGTCAACCTTAGCACAGTTTTCTTTTCTTGAGTGCTTGGTCTTTCAAAAGATTCATCCAAGGAAATGCTCACTTATCCAGAGCCTCTACCTTTATTCACAAGACTTCAGCTGAGCTGTGCCAATCTGATGTTCTGGTTTAATACTTCTCTTGAGTTCAGTTTTATTCATTACTTCAATTCATTTTTGTTCTGGGGTTTTTTTGAGTTAAAAAAATGGTTGACTGTTTTAGAGATCTCTAGCAGGGTGGGTGGTTTAGTTACTGGATTTTGGAGCAAGTTTCAGCTGAGTGCAAAAGATTGGTTTTGCTTGTCTCAACAGAATTATGAGAAATAGCCCTAACAACTAACTCTGTGTTTAACAAGTGGATGTTTTCAGTCTTGTTGATTGCTGATGTCATGTTTTTAAAAGAAACATGCAGTTCTTTGGGAACTGGAAGCTGCCTATGCCTAGCGTGTAGTTGATAGCATCCAGCTTGGATCTTAAATGATTGTCTTCCCAAATGCATTATGTTTCTTTAGGGGAAGCAGCAGTCCTGTGGGTGGTGGGTACAGCTGAAGCTGCTCAGGGAAGGGGTTTGAAGGCAGAGGCTGCAGAGCAGGGCAGCCTTGCTCCCCAGATGGGGAAAGAGGATTTCTGGGAGGTTACAGACAGTTGGGCTGTTTCCTGCAGCTCCCTGGCTGTCCCAAATCTTATGCTGGGAACCAGGACCTCCTCCCTAAAGACAAGTGTGTGTTTGCAGCCCTGAAAGCCAACGGCATCCTGGGCTGCATGCAGAGCAGCATGGGCAGCAGGCTGGGGAGGGGGTTCTGCCCCGCTCTGGTGAGACCCCACCTGCAGTGCTGCATCAGCTCTGGGGTCCCCAACACAGTAGGGACATGGACCTGCTGGAGTGAGTCCAGAGGAGAGCACCAAGATGATCAGAGCATCTTCCCTATGAGGAGAGTCTAAGAGAATTTGCATTGTTCAGCCTAGAAAAGAGAAGGCTTCAAGGTAACCTAATTGTGGCCTTCCAGTGCCTGAAGGGAGCCCGCAGGAAAGATGGGAGAGGGACATGGCATGTAGTGACAGGACAAGGGGGAATGGCTTCATACTGAAAGAGATATTAGATATTAGGAAGAAAATTCTTTACTTGTCAGAGTGCTGAGGCACTGGCACAGGTTGCCCAAAGAAGCTGTGGATACCCCATCCCTGGAAGTGTTCAAGGCCAGGTTGGATGGGGCTCTGATCAACCTGGTTTAGTGGTAGGTGACTCTGCCCATGGCAGGGGTTTGGAACTAGGTGAAAAAACACCTAGGTTGTGTTTCAGATGCCAAATGTCAGAGTTTATTTATTTGGGCCCTTTTAGGAATCAGTTATAAAAGACAGTGTAGGCAGAGCCTGTTAAGCTTTGGCTTAGCTGTGGGTTTTTTTGTTTGTTTTTTTTTTTCAGTTTATTGGACTTTGGAACAGCAAAAAGACAAATATTTGAAACATGTTTGGGGGTTGTGTGGTGATTCAGCTGTAGTAATCCTTACAATGGGAAAGAGCAAGGAATGATGTTTTCATGAGGGGCCAGGAAACAGCAAGTCTTAGAGGTAGGCTAAAGCTAGTGTTATCATGTGGTTTCACTTGATAATGTCCAACCCAAAACCTTATTGTCCGAAGAGAAATAAACTATCCAACAGGAAGCAGGATCATGCAACAGTTACCAGCTGTGTTTTGGGATAATCCAAAAGCAATGACATTTCAGTGTAAACAGATGATTTGTGATAGCATAATTATCTGTTCTCCCTATAGGTTCTTATTACACTGCATTACATTATTTTCATTTTTAAATTTCTTTTTATTTACAGCTTCCTTATTGTGCTGATATGCCTTATCTTCAGCGTGCTTTCTACAATTGAGCAGTATGCAGCTCTTGCTACAGGGACATTATTTTGGATGGTATGTATGTGGACATGAATATGATTGGTGTGTGTTTGTTCTTAATGTGCAAATTCTGATCTCCCGATCAGAACACCATATCGAGCAGAAGGTTCCTTATGATTTAATTGACATGAGACTTTTCTGCTTTTCCCTCACGAGTCTCTAAAGCCAAGAAACACCAAGAGTCATGGTAGCCCAAAGATGAAGTGGTATCCTCTGTGGCCTATACTGAGGACATCTGTGGTGTGTCCAATACATACAGCTATTCTAATTAAGCTTGAATTTCTCCTATTGCTTGGGTTAATCCTTTCTCCAGCCATACTGAAGACCAGACACCTGGCCATAGCAGGGGAATAAAGTAAGAGGAAGTACTTTCATTTAGTTGATGTCATATCCAGCTTTGTTTCAAAACTGGAAAACTCCTGTATGTCCGTTGACTTCAAGACAACTTGCTCTACCTGTCTTATGCTCTTTCCCTTCAGTAGAGAAAATGCAGTCACCATGTTTATAGTACACCAGTGCTGCAACATAAATGTATCAACAAATGCTTCAGGAGTATTAGTGTCCTGCCAGCTTTGATTTCATTGAAGAGCCTTAGTTTTGAGGTTGGAGAGGCATGATTTTAAACGTCCAAAATTTTATAAATTTCTTGTACCTCACTCGTGGGATACGCCCTGCTAAATCATTGATTTCTTTGTATTTGTAAATACCATTATTTAACTTGTGGAAGCACTGTCACTATATTGAGAAAATGCTAGCTAGCAATTTAAAATATTTGTTCAAAATGGGTATCGTAGCAATGCTCCAGTAATATCATTATGTATATTACCACTATTAACATGAAAAAGTTCACTGAAGACCACCATAAATTATAATAAATTTTTTTTCTATTTATCTATTAATTTTGCTGAGGTTCTGTACCTAATATGAATGCTGTAAGAATAAGAATATATATCCTGGTATATTATTTTTAACTTAGTTGTAAAATGTTTGAACTCTTAGGTGTAACATAATTAGTGCCAGCTAAGGGCATCCATACATTTATTTCTGGATTCAGTACCCTTTTTTTTTTTGTGGCTTGGAGTTTCTTTTTGTACATATTTTAAGTTGTTTTGGGTTTTTTTAGTCCATAACTAGTAGGGTTTTTAATCCATAACTTCTGCCAATGTCTGTGATGAATTTAACTTCTGGTAATGTCTCACTCATCTTTGCAATATATCATCATATTTTACATGTGTGTTGTCTCTAGTGACACTAGATGCACACATGTCTCTAGTGACAACTTCTAGTGACAATGTAACTAGTAACTGCTCCCACCCTGTGAAATCATGGAGCTTGTTTTTGTTTGTTCATGCTGTGTGCAGTGTGTGTTGTCTGTGTCTGGGTAATACAGGCAGGGTAAGGTGCGTGCAAAGCATTCAGGATTACACATGGTGTGTGTAATATCCAGGGTGGATTGTGTATTTCTACTATTCTGTATTATCTTGCTCTCTAAGTAGTGAGAGAATCGGTATATCAGTGTTCCTGTTCTACATGGTGAGAAGAACTGTGGTTAATTCCTAAAATTGAAGTGCTACTGTCATGGTTTTTATGGGAAATAAGCAGTTGTCTGTTTGTTCAGTATTGGCACAGTCTGATATTGTTTTCTTAAAGGATTAACTGTGGTAACTTCAATGAATTATGGGGATTATGGGGAGCCATCAGTCTAAAGCAGTAGATGGGCCAACGTGTTCTCTGCTCTATCCAGTTTCGGTGGGAGTTGTGTTCCAAGGAGTTGTGGCATCTTGAAACACAAATGCAAATGTCAGACTCCTGTTCCTGTTGGCGTCTACCTAGTGAAATTTCCTACTCTTGTTTCTTATTTCTTAAGAGATTTTTCTTTGACTTTAAGATAGCATTACAAGTTGTCGAAAATAGATGTAACTGAATTCTTAGGGGGGATTTAATCACAGAGGGCTGCTGGAAGAGAGACTGCAAGATGGAAAGAAGGAAGTAAAAGTGTAACAGCATGTAGGGATTAAGACACAAAACAGGAAAAGACAGAGTGCGAGTTTCCAAACCAACTGTTTGTGCTGTAAGGAGGAATGAAATCTTAGGAGAACACTGCTTCTACTGCTCTGCAGCAAGAGTTAATTTCTTTTTTGTGTCTATAGAAGGATTTTTAATTATTTGACAATAATGATTTTTATTTGGAGCCAGACAATTCAAGTCGGTAACATTGTCATTGTCAGTGAGCAAAGGAGGGCAAGCAACTTGATTAACAAATCAACACTGAGTGAGAGAGAGCTCAAAGGAGCAGCAGTGTACCAGCAACCTACCGGGAGTATGGGAATTCTGAAGATGGCTTTAGCTTGGGCTTGACTGGGCAGTGAAAATGGAGAAATTTTGGCCATGTAGATTTTGTGGTTAGAGACCTCAAGTAATCCCATGAAACCTGAGTTGCATGGCATTGAAGATATGTATTGGGAAAAGAACAGAATCTGTTCCTCCTGACTGGAAAACAAATTAAACAAGACCATTTAAAGCACTCACAACTAATAGCTATACTGCTTTATTTCCTCCAAATAGCCAAAGTATTTGGCTCTGACCCTGTAAAAGATCTGAGCACCTGCATAATTTCAGCAGGTAGTCTTTTTGAAAGCAGGGAGCCTAGTCATGTTGAAGTTACAGATAGAAGCTGAGTGTGCCCTTTTTCATGAAGAAGAATTTCATGCTTCACTAATATAGTCACACAAGATATTACAATAATATGAAAATAAAAGACTTGTTGATATTATATGTACGTATTGTTTTGAATTTATTCTGGAGCTGCTTGTCTTAGAATATCACCTCCCACAGCACGAAACGGATGATGTTATGCTACTAATAATTTTAAAGCATTAAAAAACGCTTCTATTTCTCATAAAAGCAAGAAAAATGCAAGCTTAACGTTGGAAAAATAAACAAGGGCAAGTTTATATGTGTTCTAAGTGGTGTTCCAGATTTAGACAGAAAGCTTACAATTAGCTGCTGAATCTTTCTCTACTTGTCACCACACTTCACAAGGCAAAGAGCCTTGATGAAAGCTATACCTAAATGCAGTTGTAATGGGAGATTAGGAGAGAATTGGCCTTTTGTTCGTTTCCAGAATGCAGTGAAAACTGTTTAAATTTGCATGTGTTTATTTTCTCCTTTTTTCACTAGATGGTGCTGTCGGAGGGGGTTTGACTCCAGTTACTCGTTGGCACTTGCCCAGCGTGAGCTGGAGTCTGAGCCAAGACTGTGAAAGCATCATCATTTTGAAGAGTCCTGTGTACACTTGGCCCGTGTAAAATAGTGGTGCGGGAGAGCTTTTGCCATGACTCATAAGGAGAATGTGGTATATCTGTGTAAAAATTGATTTTGAGACTACAATGTCTAAACTATGGAAAAAAGTAGTGCAGAGATGTATGTTCCCAGAGAGGCCATATTTTTCTTTTATTTTCATAAGCAAGGATTTTATGGTGCCAGAACACAGCAGAATGCTGTTATCTCAGCATGATCTAAGAAAATCCAAGTGCCTGATCCAAGGGGATTAAATATTCTGCTGAACCAAGGGATATTTAGTGTGCCTGAAAAAGCTATTTTCTGGTAGGAATCTCATTTCAATGTTGATTCCAACCAAATAAAAAGAAAAGGCAAAAAAAAGCTATGTTTTTATAATGAAGGTATAAGCTCTTTCTAGCTTTCTGTGTTAAGTTCATTTTCTACTTTAGCATGCTTCTTACTGAAGAGATTAAACAATATTTAAACTTTAAAAAATACAAATTAAGATAAAAAGGCAACAGTTTTGGTTTATTAGCATTTACTTTAT
Source organism: Dicrurus megarhynchus (assembly GCA_013399195.1). NCBI lineage: Eukaryota > Metazoa > Chordata > Aves > Passeriformes > Dicruridae > Dicrurus > Dicrurus megarhynchus. The sequence continues at coordinate 720,714 of VXAD01003445.1, forward strand.
TAGCATTGAAATTATTCCTACAATTATGAGAAACTGGCAGAGAGTCCAGGCCCATAGGAAATCTAGTTTATATTGCTTTTTTTAGTACAATGTTTTGGCTTGGGTATAAACCTTGGTTTTTGTTTGCTGGAGTGTTTTGTGGGTCTTGTGAGCAAGAAAAAGGAAAATACCTACAGCTTTTGCTTCTGAAGGTGGTCTTCACAGAGAATGCACAGTTCAAAGGGGTTCCAGCATTTTTCTTTCCTGATTATCTTCCTTGCTTAAGAAGGCCAAAATGCAGACTCACAATCTGCATTGGTGCATTTTTCATCCTTTTGAAAAATTAAATGGATTTAATATCTGTAAAGGATGCCTGGTGATAGCTCTACAGACTGATCTAGTGTACAGACTCTGAACAACTGTAGCTGAGAAGGTGAAAATTTTGTCTTTGTAACTTCAGCAATGTCCCCTGGTCTGACCCAAAGTGAGGCCAGCTGGTGTAGAAGATGTGTCTAGTGGATTTATGGTCTTTAATGCTTTTCCTTTGTTGGACCTGCAGAAAGACCTGTCCAGGGAGTCACTCACTGCAGCCTTTCCTTTCTGTCACTCCACTGACAGCTGAAGTGGAGAATCCCAGCTTTCAAAGTTGGCTTCTTTACCTTTTAGTTTGTAGGAACAAGGCGGGCTGTGACTGATTTGAAGGCTCAGAAAACATGATTAGAAATTAAAATCAGTAACAGTGTAAGGAGCAGCTGGAACAGGGATCTTGCCCTGAATCTGCACCCAGGTGTTTCTGGCCGCACTTCAGCCCTTGACTGTGATGTTTATGGTTGAGCCATGCTGGCAGATAACGTGAGTGCTTCTAATCTGCCTCACTGCAAAATCAGCTGCGTTGGTTTGAAATGTTGCTGGTAGTAAGATCTTAACTTGTTCCAGCTGTTCTCAAAGCAATCCCTTGTCAACTCCCCCGGCCTGCAGAGGAGAGTTATGTGTTTAATGTAAATGTGATGTTAAAAGGATTTCATCCGTTTGGTTCAGAAGGTTGCGTGAACATGCTTAAATTCTGCTTTATGTCCATTCTGAGCAGGTCAAAGGGAGCCAAATCAGATGCTTCTAAAGTGGAAATAAGGCTGTCTGTTAGGGACAGCTGAACCAAATTCATTAAATGGGTGCTTTTTTATTACCAAAAAAAAAAAAAAATTAAAGACGAGCCTCTTACTCTAGTTTGGTGTAGATGAAATCTGAGTTAGGGAGGAATGAAGAGGTGATATGGAATGAAAGCATGCTAAGACCAGTAAGGGAGAGACGAGATGGTTTTGTTTCGACATGTGCTAAAATTCCAACACTTGTAGAAGGGCAATGGAGTTTCCCTTTAAAATCTGCAGAGGGCAGCATTGGACCGTGCTGTGCTCTCCTGGGGTGGCTGGTTCTGACCTTGGATGGTGTCCTGAACTAGATAAAAATATATTTTGGAAGAAGTGAACTCTTAATAAAGAGATGTTTTTTCACATGGGCTTGGGGGATTTTATACGAGTAATTAGCAACGATTAAGAGAGAGATGGGAGAAAAGGGCCGTGTAAACATTGGTGCCAGAGAAAACTCTGGGAACTTTATGGTGGTAGCCACAAAATTCATGCTGTTTGGTCTACGTTATTGCTCATCATGTGGTGGATGGCTTCTAGAAAAAAAGAAAGAGAACAATTAAAGCTTTCAGTTAAATGAATTAGGCAAGTGTTTGCATGGAGGAGAAAGGAAAAAGTTTTTAAACTTGTTAATACACTGAAAGACTTCCAGTATGTTATGCCCTGCCAGGTATGCTCTTGGTATTGTTAGATGTTTCTTATTCAGCTGGGATAAACGAAAAAGTTTATTTGTCTAAATTTCTCTAAAGTTACCACCAAGAATGGCCTTTAGATGTATGTGATAAGAATAAGCAGCATTTTTTATGGAAAAATCCCACACCTCTTTTTACATGTATCCCATACATTTAATCTAGAAGGTCCAAACACTGTGGGTTTGAATTCTTATTTTAGTCTGCTACAATGGAGTGGCTTGGATGTAGAAAATTGATTACTTCTGTTTCTGTCTTTTTTAAAAACTCTGAGAAGAAAAAATCCCTTTCCTGGGATTTCTGTAGCTGGAATTTTGTGGTGGCATAACTGAATGCTGTCATTTAAAATAAAGTCTGCAACCACATCGCTGTGCATGAAGGAATCAGAATTCAGCATTTATCCCCATTGGGATGAGAAGTACCAGGCATTTGTTGGGACTCAAACTCTGAAGACTAAGGCGGGCTCTGGGAAGACTGACCTTCCTTGAGCTCAGGGTGGGGCTGGTGACAGATTGTGGGCCAGCACAAGCCACTGGTGATGGATTGGTGCCGTCTGCTGGCTGCTTGGTGGCCCACATGATCTGACATGGTGATCTCCCTCCCTGGCAGCACAGGCGTCTTTGCTAGAGACAGAAATGAGCAGGGTGCCACGTTGTCCTTTTGTGCAGAGCAAGCATCCCAGATTGTCATATATGAGTAATGCAGTAATGTGAAAGTTTTCAGGAAACTTTGCTTTTAAATTGTATGCAGGATAAATAGGGGATATGTTCTCTGGAGTTGCTGGTTTTTCACCTGTTCTCAAGAGCTCATGTTTGCTCTCATAAGTCACACAGCAGACCAGTGGTTTGTTTCTTTATTTTTAAGAATAGGTACGTTCCAATAAATTGTGTTCAAAGGTGCAGCTAAGAAAATGCCATCACTGAAAAAGACATGTTTCAGTCACTGTTAAATTTAATATTCACTTTTGTCAAGGTTCCTACTTAAGGGTTAAAGTTTGACTAAGCTTTTCTGGGGTGTAAATCCATGTCAGACTTGGAACATTTGCTTGGTAAACTCCAAAAGAAACATAGTAAACATATTTTCTTTGAAATTATACCTATTTCTCGCTATTTATTATTTTAGTAAACAAGCAGAGTAATACAAATTCCACCTTGGAAAAAAAATTTAAAACTGTGGAATACTGGTGCATGGTATAGCCAAGCAGTGAAAAGAAAGATTTTTAAATTTAGGGTTTATCTGGATTAGTGTGTAATGTTTGCAGTGACAGGTGTTTCCTTTATGCTTTGCCCAAATGTCTGGAAAGTAGTTTGTCATTAAGTGCTACATTCAGTGTGTATCTCAATTTCAGTATAACTGGAGGGTCTCTGGCTTTGTTAGGTCCTTGTTTTCACATCTGACCTCAGCCAGCTGGAGTCTATTGTTTTAAGCGTAATGTAACAGCTGACATAACATAACGGATATCAAGCCGAAAAACTGAAACAGTGCAGCGAACTGAGGCAAAGGGAGGGAAACGGAGAAGCTGGGAGGAGAGACAGGGGCAAAACTAGTTTCATGATTCAAAGTGGAAGCTTGCTGGCTTGTTTTCCCAGGGGGAATTAGCTAGGAAATAATGGGATGAGTCTGTTGAAGTTCTATTTGCAATTGATTACATATGATAGACTACTGAGACAGGTTTGAATTTGCCAGCTGTCACTAGCTGGTGGCTCCTGAATGGCTTTAAGTGGCCCTTGGTAGGCAAAACTGGAATAAACTCTGCAGGTGTGGTGTAATTGTAGCGCAGAAAAGCACTGAGTTGCCAGTGCCTTAGAAGAAGGGAGGTTCCAGGAGTTAGTAGAGAGAAAATAACTTAAATTGAATGCATTAAGAACTTTATTTTGCCATATTGGGTTAAGTGGGTTCAATTATCTGGCTAATACCACAAAATCAGTTGGACTTCTTGGTGGCCTTCTTTTTCTTGGCAGTTTCTAAACTAAACTTCTATGAGTCTATTTTCTAAAAAGCTTTGTTACTTTGTTTCTTGACTCCTGTGTTTGACAGGAGGAAAGTGCATCTCAGCACTGAGTGCTAACTGCTCTTGGAAGGGGAATGAGTAAATTAACATCCTGTTAGAAATTTGCCGGGCCATGAAACAAGTGACAAATATCTGACTTTGTGCACAGATAGAGAAAAATAGCATAGGGAGAATACTCTTATTTCTTCATAGGTGTTTATGTATATGCTTCTTTACATACATATTTGTATATAGAACATTTCTTTTTTCAGCAATGATTTGAAAGCAAAATACTTCTAGCTGGATTTCCTTTGTATTGAGTAGAACCTCTGGCAATTCTGCCCTACTGAGAGTTTATACCTTGGCTTTAGACGAGGCGGGGGAAAAAAGGCAAGACTGTATGCTGGTTGTTTTTCCTTTTAAATGTATATGGGCAGAGGAAACTAAATTACGTTCTACATTTATAGGTGAAGTTTTTATGGCATGAGACTTGCAATTGTGCAGTGTGTTTAACTTTGTGTGTATGAGTCGTCATCATGACTTCAGTGGAGCTTCCTGTGTGCATAAATATTAACAGGATCAGGATGTAATAGGAAAGATTTCTTCAACAGAGTCTGCTTGTACTTAGGGGTACCCTAGGAAGTATGAGTTTGATTTATGTAACTGCAAACTGTATTTATCTCACATTTAATGTCTTAAATGTATTTTTATCTAATTTACTTTTGTTTTGGTAGTATAAAAAATGTCATCACGACTGAAGCGTGAGTTGTGTTAAACTTGTCTTGCACAAAGAGTTTCTAGGATTGCTCCTGTTGTACTGTGGGGCCCAATTCTACTTTATCTCAGTAAGCAGAAAGGCCTTGTGAAAGTTTATTAGAGCTGTTGATTCAGTGGCTAGTAGTACTTAGCATGGGCATTTACACTTTATCTCAGCTTGTAAAATAAATGAATTTAATTGTGGAGCTCAGAACATGCTGTTTGTACTGAGCTGCTGGAGAAGTCTTGTTAGCCCAGAGGGCTGCCACGTACTGCATTTTGTCTTCCGTGTTCGTGGCGTGTCCTGTGCCTTGGGAGCAAACAAGGATGGGTGCCCGTGTGCCCTGGTAGCCACAGCAGTCAGAGGCTCTGCAGCAGAGCAAGTTCTGTAGGCTTCTGAGCTGCCTCTAGGGACCAAATATTTGGATAAATGTCCTAAAACCTCTGCACTGCTCAGCTATGCCCGTTGATCACTGATTTCAGGGACTTGTACCTTAGTGCATCATTTACATCAGGTATTTCCACCTAACCCATTGACCATGAGCTTATTTTTAAGATGATGGGGAGCCAAGAGCTGTTATTAGCGCTCAGAAACAGCCGGACTTTGAAGCACTAACAAAATAACCAAAATGCCTGTTTTCACACCCAGTCCCTGAAAGCAAGCTATGTGCTGCCTCACTTTGATGGTTTCCCTTATGCTAATGACACTGAGGCTGACCTCTTTTTTCCTCCAGCATGTTGTTAACATCCTTATTAAAGTACCTTTCAGAAACACTCCTTTTCGTTGTTGTTTCTGTCAGCTTGACAGGATGTGTTTACACGTGGAATGCATGCAAAAGGAGTTGATTTACTCGTCCTTTATTCCACTGCAGCTGTTCCCCAGATCAAGGTGAGAAAGGATGTGTGCTTTAGAGGTGATTTGTCTATTCCACGGTTCCCTGCAGCACGGGTGGGTGCAATGCATTTAGATGCTGTTTTGGCTGCAGCATTGCAGGACAGTTTTAAATCGGATTGTGTGCGTATGATGACTGACCTCCATCTGGCCCACAGGCAGGGAGCTTGACAGCTACCTTCTAGGAGCTGCTCCAAGTCATTGATTTAGTATATGGAGCTCGGAATGAGTTATACTTAGTGGCCAAGGCTGGGGGAAAGGGAGGAGAGAAAATTAAATATTTACTCATCTTACTTCTGTAATGCCTTACAAACACGAATGTGCTTAACCTCGCAGCATTCTTGGGAGGTGAATATTAGCAGTTTTATGTGTAAAATTGGGTGATCCATAGCTTTTCCACTCTAAGTTGGCTTTGTGAGATAAATCCTTCAGAGAACCCAGGCTGTACTTTCAAGAGCGGGTTTCAGCCTACATAAACTGGCACTGCCACCTGAAGAAATGATCCTGCTGCTCCATTCCTTCTGCCAACACAAGCATTTATGCAGCTATGTTGTCAATTGCCTCGGAGAACCCAGATGGGTTCAAATTAACCTTTTTTTTGGCCAGATGAGATTGCTTCTTTTGGCAACAGTGCTGGCTTAAACTGTTTGTGGAACTGTAGAGTAAGATTTGTTAGCTTTTGATAGTTAAAAGTGTGATGGAAACTTTATCTGCGACACAGTTTACAAGCAGACTCGTGTGTTATTCTTTTGAGAAAGGACATTATTGTTGTTTCCATTACAGCCCATTCCAAAGGCCCTGCCTGTAAGATCAAGTACAACACCTAGCAGAGTGGGGAGCCACATGCTCTAAAAGATAGCTCCTAGCCTCATAGGCCTTGCAGCCTAAACAGCCAAAGTGGTTGCAAAGGTGAGGGGAAGGAAGTTCTGAGTGGGCTCTTGCACAGCCGGGCACTGGGGCAGAGAAAACACGACTTCCAGAAGTCCCAGCTTTGGCCTGCTCCAAGCATTCTGGTTTTGTGATGGGCCTCAGCAGTCACAACACTGAAAAGGAAAATGTATTTAACTTCTTGTCTCATTTCTTGGCTTAGAACTGTGAAGGTTTTGGGTTGGGTTTTTTTTTGCCCCACAAAAGCTGAGATTTTGGTCCTTATTTTACACACTGAAGTTTGTGCCTCTCATGTGTTGATTTGACTGAATAATGAATTAAGTAGCATTTTGCGTTTACTTTTCATCTGTTTTGCTGCAGGACAGCAGCGTTTCAGGCTGACAGCTGATTGAGGCCAACTTGGCTGAGTTAAATTTGTCTTACAGGTCTAGGCCTGCCTACCATAATCCAGAGCTGGTTATTGAACCCGAGTTGGCAGCTAGGCCATCTCTACAAACAAAAGCTGTGTTGTTCAAACCCAGCTAGAACAGGCAGGGTGTAGGTAGGTTTGCAGAAGCATGTCTCTCTGGAAAAGCTTAAGAATCAGTCATCTGCGAGGTCTTTGCTGCAGCCCCTCCATGGGATTTACCAGTGCCCGGAATTGGACCGTACTACGTTCACTTTCACAGTCTGCTGCAGTGCCCAGCTGCTCCACAATTTATATTTTTGCCACCAAAGACAGTTAAACTTAATGTGGTTGTAACAAAGAGGGCAAAGAGCACTTCCACAGCAGGTTACCGTTGTTCAGCTTTGTGGGTGGTAATCTCCAAGATGAGAAGTGCAGGAATGAGCAGCAGGGTGGGGTAGTATCTCCAATCTCTTTCTGTCTTTGAAGTGATGGTGGGCACGTGGTTGCACATGTCAGTGTAGCCTAGTCCCACAGGGTATAATTGTACTATTATGTCATCGTTATTATTAATACAATAACAGGCACATTTGGGGTTGAATTACTGCAATTGTTTTGATAAAAAAAACCAAACCCCACACAACAAAGCCCCACCCCCCAACATCTTTCTACACAGAATGTTAAATATGTGTGTAGAATAGTCTCGAAACAGCAGCTTACCTTACAGATTCCTAGCATGTGTGTTTCTATATATATTAATATATGTGTATATAAAAATTTTAAAAAGCTCCTTGGATATGAGTGGGATTTTTCAGGAGCAATGACACGTGTTTTCATACTTGCATGTTAGGATTCAGCTCATTAGTAAAACAGTTAAATATTTAACCACCATGAGTCATGCACCTTTTTAAAACAAACAGAGTTAAAAAGGATGTAAAGAAATAATTCTCCCCTTACTCCTAGTTCTGAACTGGCTTAGGGAGTTGCTATCTCATCCCCAAGGAGGAAAAAACAAGAAAATGAGGGGTAGTGTTCTGACTTCATGGAAGTCAACTTTACAATGGTATGTGCTCACAAATACATTTGTGATACAGTGGGTAAGGTGGAGGGAAAAGATCTGGGATCTTGTAGGCCTTTTAAGCAGTGGAAGTTTGCAGCAGTAATTGAAATTAATGACTGTAAACAGAGACCTATAGTTATATTTTGGTAACAGAACTAGGAAACTCCATGCTACAATGTAGAAAAGATGATTTCAAGTAGTATAGCAATAATGTGAAATTTCCTCTTCTCTTCTTAATTGATTATGTCAGGTTAATGGCCGATGAGAGTCAGGAGGTGAGAAGCTCAGTCATGCATCAAGTCACACAAAAAATGCACACTGTGTCCATTCTGTCAAACAATTCCCAAAACAAACAGGCACTCTGTCAATCTTTACTTTCTCAAGGTCAACACACCATGGTATTGAAATGCTAGTAAAGACATTAAGAGAAATTCTGATTAGGAGAATCTCCTGTTTCGTTAGTTGATTTGACTTTTGGAAAGCACCTAAACTCTGGTTTCTAAGTGTTCAGACACAAGGGACTGTTAGCTTTCACAGCCCAGGCAGCTTCATTTATTTTGTAGCTTATGTGCAGGGATGTTTCTGTCTTTAAAACCAAGTCATATCTTCATAGATGTGTAATGAGCACTTGCAGCCCAGAAAGCCAGCTGTGCTCTGGGCTGAATCCAATGCACTGTGGCCGGCAGGTTGAGGCGGGGGTTCTGCCCCTCTGCTCTGCTCTGGTGAGAGCTCACCTGCAGTGCTGCATCCAGCTCTGGGGTCCCCAGCACAGGAAGGGCATGGATCTGTTGGAACGAGTCCAAGAAGATGATCAGAGGGATGGAGCACCTTCCCTATGAGGAAAACCTGAGAGAATTAGCTTTGTTCAGCCTGGAAAAGAGAAGGCTTCAAGGTGACCTAATTGTGGTCTTCCAGGACCTGAAGGGAGCCCACAGCAAAGATGGAGAGGGACTATTTACAAGAGCATGTAGTGACAGGACAAGGGAGAATGGCCTCAAACTGAAAGAGAGTAGGTTTAGATTGGATATTAGGAAGAAGTTCTTTACTGTGACGATGGCAAGGCACTGGAACAGGTTGCCCATAGAAGTTGTGGATGCCCCATCCTTGGGAGTGTTACAAGGCCAGGTTGGGTGTGGCTCTGATCAACCTGGTCTAGTGGAAGGTGTTCCTGCCCATGGCAGGTAGGAATGAGATGTTCTTTAACATCCCTTCCAACCCAAACTGTGACTCTATGATCTGTACTTAAACTGCTGACTTTTTCTGATTTTGTGTCTGTGACTAGCTTTCACTTGGAAAGAAGAGACTAGTATTTGTAAATATAGAAGTTTTCTTTTGGTCACTTTCGCCCTGCAGCATTGCTAGTGCTTTTTGTTAGGAAGAGGTAATCAATGATTATTCAGAAAAATGTTCTCTGGCACTTTAAATCTCTATTAAGTAGAGTCGGGTAGCAGGGTCTTTTCAATGTAACAAGTCCTCAGCTCTGTAGTTCCTGTAGATTTCCCACAAATGTGTGAATTATTGCTACTTACATCTAGTAGGATGAACATCTGGAAAATAGCAGGTGAAAAGTGGGATATTCTGTTGCTGTGCCTCTTGGATCATAGAATGGCATAAAAGTGCAGGATGGCATCACAAATAGTCTTGGTGTGAGGTGACTGTTCATTATGGAGAGAACAAGGAGGCAAGCAGGAGAAACATCTTTGTGACAGTTGCTTGAGTAACCTGAGTTGTCTGTTCCTTGAAACAGCTGTTTCTTTCTCCTTGCTCCCTAATTTGGTGAGGCATTGATGAAGTTGCTAATAGATATTTAATTCTTCCTGCTGTTTAAGGGAGATGTTGAGTTAGAGCTTTTTCACTTAGTAAAACTATTTGCTTTAGAGAGTTGGTGCAGGGTGATGTCAGTGAAACCTTTCGTATGAAGGTGTAAGAGGTGGAGGAAGAAATGTCAGGTGGCTTGGATGAGGAATGAAGTGTCACTTGTTTATCCATTACCTTTTGGAACAGGGTCTTCCTGAGTATTATAATGTCTTAATGAATTGCAAATTTCATTGTGGAACTGTATCTTCTGTCATTCTTTCCCTAGCTTTAACTTAAAAATCATTACTGACTGAAGCAGTCTACAAGGTGTGGAGAATTCAAATACACAGAAAGCCAATGTCAATTAAGATTTGGGGGAGCTTGTATTGCCTTCCTGAATGTGCATCTAGGCTCTCATGCGCAGTACAACTTTGCTTGTCTGTCAGCTTTTTAAAATTAAAATGTCTTTTTATCACTTCTATACAAGTATTAATCCTTATCTTAAAGGGTTCCAGGACACAAGGTATTGTGAACATTTTAAAACAAAATGAAAACTGAACCAGTATGGGGAATTCTTTAGAACTGCTACTGTTTATCTTACTTATTTTTAGTCCTAGGCATAAGGCTGAAAACAATCAGGAAAAATCCTGGAAAACATTTTTGTTTCTATCTCTTCATTTGTTTTATTTCCCAGTAAGATACCTTTCACATGCCGTGGGACCAGGAGGAAAAACAATGGCATCTGACTGACCAGCATAGCGGAAGTGATATACAGAACAAAGAAGGCTTCTTATTTGTAATCTCTTAGGTTTTTATTCGTCTCAATTCATAACAGAGGAAATCAATAATTTTCAGTTGCTTTGGTAAAGTAGTATTAGGTCAAAATCAAGCAGTTCTTTTTTTTTTACAGATGAGCTTACTGTAATGTTCCCGGCTATAAGGCTAAAGTTTCAAAGCAGCGTGTTTTTTACTTTGATTTATTTATTGTCAGTAGCTTATCAGGCCTTTGTTTGAATTAGGAGCCATTGTGAGCAGCCAGAAATTGAACTTTATGTAATATAATCTATCTGTCACTTAGTATCAGCTCCCTAACAGTGATGCTAACACATTCCGACTTTAGCATCTGGACCTCGCACTTGAGTTTTCAGCCACAAGGTAGGGTCTAATGTTTCAGTGCTTCCATGTAGTCCCTTCCTAGCTATTTCCCATCTGTATATGACTGTCCCACTTCCCTAGGGGTCAGTCACTGGTTCTGCCAATGTCACCAGACCAGCCTTTTCCCAAGAGAAATTTTGTTTAAACTATATCACATGTTAAACTGTGCCAGACTACTGGATTCATTGTCTTCACCTCAAAAGTCAGGAAAATGATAATAAAGCAGAAAGTTGTGGGATTCTGCTTGAGCATGTCTCTGAGATGAATATATAGCTTTTTATTTCATGGGCAAATTTCAAAAAAAGCAGTGCTCCAGTCTCCTTTAATGATTTAAAAAAGAAAGGCCAAAGTGTGCAAAGATAAGATGTGGTTGCAGAAAAGACAAAGAACAAGCATTAGAGTCTACAGCTGGGTTCTCACCGTCCCTGACAAAGTCAGTTCTTGAAAGAAAAATCTGTAATAGTTAATGTACTAAGTGTTATTAAAATTTGCAGTCTGCCTTCTACCTCTTGTAGAGCCTTTATGGCTCTCAGGCTTTTCTAGGAATGTACCTGTACTTGTTTCATGCTTTCCTAGCTGGAGAAGACCTTGGAGGAAAGCAGGCGAGCCTGCCCTTGTGCAAGAGAAAAATTCACACATCTCCACCCTGGGCTTCCTGTGAGCTTCCAAGAACGTGCTTCTGTGATTGCTGCACCTATTTCATGTGCTCCTTGTGGTGCCTGGGAGTTGGCTGTAAATGAGGGCCCCTTTGTGCTTTGGGCCCAAACATAAAATGGAGACATCAGTATTGAAGGATAAAAGCAGTAGGTGGCTGGACTGACTGAAGGACACTTCCCCAGATCTGTGCTCATTTTGTACCTCACAAATTACCTGTTGGTAATGGATGGAAGTCCAAACCATCAAATAAACAGGGTATCTCCTCTCATACGCCCTCCCTCTGTTTTCTTCTGAATTGGCTGCTTATTTTAGGTATTAATTCAGAAGTTGGAAAGCTCAACTAGAGCCAATGAGCAGGAAGCTTAGCCCGGAGCAGTACCTCCTCTGTCTCTTGAGCAAGTAGCAGCGAGGGAATGAAACTTCCCTCAAAACATCTGGCAGAGCTGAGCTGTGCCAGTACATCCTTCCTCCCCCAGGGAAGATGACTGACTTCTAGGGTGGGGCCAGATCAAAAGGAAGGTGCAGGGAAACGGAAACAGGGGTGAAAAGGCATGCCAGAATGTTTAAAACATAGCTGCTGCATCTGTCTAGTGGTCTAGCTCCTGTTTGTGGAATACATTTCATGAAAGATGCACTTATTTAGGTTAGCCTGTGATATGTAGGCCTAGACCAACTGGCATGTTTTAAGAGGTTGGGAAAGAAAAGGAGAGCAAGGTATTTTGCTTGCACTTTTTGCTTGAAGGTAATTTAGTCTAAAAATCTTTGAAGTAAAATAAACATTGTATTTTAAGTAGCTGAAGGCATTTACTATGGTTGCAAAGACCTTTGCTCTTTGCAGTCTGGTTTGAGGAGATTTGTTTTTGTCTGGAAGAAACAAAAATATTTGTGAGCTTGCTTTTTTGGTTCCTGGACTGCCACATATGGGTGAGGCGGAATTGTACAAAACTTCATTTTAATTTGAGTCCAAAGGAGAGAGACACTGCTAGTGGTGTGGCCTGGAAAAGCTACATTAAACTCTTTCTTTCAGGATTTGTTTCGATTTCCCTCCCTATGGTGCCAGTGCTTGGATTGGCACTAAGAGCAGGCTTGATGCAGGTGCTGTTTGGAGAGGTTACCCTCATGAGCCTAAACAGCTGACTGCCTCTGTGGGTTGGGAACTGTCCCTGAAAGTCTCATGTATGATTGTCACCACCTGACATCTGGAGCACCCTTCAGATCTTTGAAACATTCAGTAGTCCTGCACTGTGAACTGTGTGTTCATCTTGTGTAATTAACTCTGCTGGCAGGGACAGATTGACTGTTAGCAATGGAAACCCTGTGAAACATGACAAACCTTGAAGTCGGTTGAAAGGTAGCAATTTTAGCTCATTTTGTTATAATCCTCCCTGCCTGCTGCACCGTGAATATATGTGGACCAGACCTGAAAATGCATTTGTAAGCCCTAAATGTCAATATCTGCTGCACTGTTGTTAAGTTTAGTAGATACAAAGGTTTCACTTGTAATTTAAAAAATGAGCTACAGATGTTGATTCCTACATAGGAAGGGTTTTTAAATCCAGGTGTGGTACCTAATGGTTATATTTTTCAGTGCAATTGAAATAAGGTTGTGGCCTTTTGTGGAGCTTTGGAGTTCACAGAACTATTGCTACTTTTTGACTCAGAGCAGCATTACTGCCAATTCAGAGTAAAGAACTATGTTTTCATCTTTCTACATTAAAAATGTGTAAAAGGACAGAAACAATGTGTGATGAACTGACCACAACCCCCATTCCTTTTTCCCCAGCCCATCTGGTAGGGAGGCGGCAGAAAATTTTGGAGTGAGTTTAGCCTTGGAAAAAGGGAGGGGTGACTGGAAAGCGTTTCAAGATTTGGTTTTGTTTCTCATTATCCTGCTCTATTTTGATTGGTAATAAATCACACTAATTTCCCCAAGTGGACTCTCTTTTGCCCAATACAGTAACTGGTTTGATTGACCTCTCCCTGTCCTTATCTTGACCCATGAGCCTTCTGTTAGATTTTTCTCTCCCTGACCAACTGAGGAAGGGAGTGATAGAGTGGCTTTGATGGACACCTGGTGTCCAGCCAGGGTCAAACCACCCCTGTAGGTTATGTAGTAAAGTCAGAAAACACCCTGAAGTGTGAGAATGTGATTCTGGTAAACAGATAAACACACCAGATGAAAAACCAAATCAACCCTTCTTTAAAAAACTTGACCTCAAGCAAACAAGCCACACAGAAGCCAGGAAAAAACCTACTCTGATGTGAAATGCTTGATTTTCTGGTAATGAAAACTAAAGTAAAAATTTAAAATGTATTCAAATAGCAACAACCATGCATGAGTTTTTCTACTGTCTTCTGAATTATTTATAGGGGAAAATACTTAGATCCCAGTTTAGCCACTAAATCTTTCAAAAAAGAAAAAAAAATCACACAGGAAAGGTTTGTGTACATGAGAGAATTTTGCTTGCTTATGTTGTTAGAGCTTGGTTTTGCTCTTTGAATGTAAGGTTATGTTTAAAAGCTACGTTCTTCTGGCATCTACTGAGGTTATGTTCTTCAAAACTCTTTATATGGGCTAAAATAAGCAGTAGTAGTTAAACAAATATGGCACAGTCAAAGCAAATGCTTTGATCAAGTATTGTTGACAAATGCACTGTTATGGAAAGCTTTAAATAACATGTTTCATTTCTGTCTTGCTGTAGTGCGTGGCATTAGATGAATCAAAACAGGTGGATTTTAAAAGTAATGTGCGTGTTTTAGAAAGTGGTGATTAATCAAGAATTATAGTTGTGCAATGTATATGTCTTTTAGTAAGTGCATTTAAAAACACATTTGGCAATAAATACATCGTTTAGGTACATAACCAAACAATTTAAGGAAAAGTTCAAGAGAAATGATGACGTTGCCTAACCTTTTGTATGGATATTGAACCTAGCTACTTATTCCTGTTTGGATGGAGATTTCAGCTTTGGATAGTGTTTATAGTGTCTCAAGCACCTGTACATTGCAACCTTCTGCAGGGGAATATTAAAGACTTCAGCTACAAGAGCCTCGTACTGTGGATTGTCCTCCTAGTATTTGTGAGATACTGTCATGTTGCTTGTCACATCTACTGCAGCTGTAAGGTCTGCAGTGATTGTTACTCCGAACAGGGTGCCTTTTGGACAGAGAAAGACATAACTTGATTTTAAACACAGGGAGACCTTTGCCGTCGTATAAATACGTTAAGGAGCTTTCTTGTGCCAAAAACGTAGGGCTATGATCTGCTAGAAACAAACTACTTGATGAATTGGCACAAAAAGTGACAAGTTAGCAGTAGCAGCTTTTAAATGTGCGTTGCACCACAAAACATAATGCCTAAAAACGAAGAATGTCTCTGAATTTTTTGGGTGTTCGAGACCTGAGCTGTATAAATGTGAGAAGGGACTGTAAGGTGTTGAGTTGCACTGTGGTGGTTCTTTCTGGAAAAAACCCCTTTGAACCAGAATCTATGAGGTGGTTTCTCTTGAGTATCTTTGGAGCCAAAAATTCACCTGCTCATCCTCTGGGTGTGATTTGTTGCCGTAAGAGGTGGGAGACAGTGGCTCCTTGGCTTCTGCAGTTGTTCACGGTCTGGATCATTGGTTTGAACTTTTGCTGGTCTCAGATTAACTTAATGCCATAGAATGAGAATTCTATAGCCTATGAAGAGGTGGCATACACTCTTTTCTTTTATCCCTGTTCTTGGACCTGGCAGAAAATCAGTGCATTTACCTCACAGTAGTATGGCAAAGCTCTTTTTTGGTGTGACTTGTTGTTTTTTTTTTGTTTGTACGTCATAGCTTTCAGGAACCTGAGTACTGCTTTAGCTTGAAGCTCAAGTATGAGCACATGCCCTCTAATGTGAGGCTGAGATGTCAAAGGTAGGGCCTCAGTGTGTTTTTTTGCAGATGCTCCTCTCCTGCACAGATTTATGGATGGAGCCATGGGGGTTCCAGCTAAGAGCAGAAAATGAGATGGAATGAATGCAGGCCTAATTGTATTTCTGAAATGAAACACAAGCTTCTAAAATCTCTAAAAAGCATGGGTGAATCTTTCTGATGTGAATCTTTCTGAAATGTTAGTTAACAGATGTCTTGTCACCACCATCTCTCTGACAGCTTATGCTTAAAAGAATCCAGCTTTTTTCCCAGGTGTGCAAATTTTGCTCCTAAGTGCTTACATCAGTTTGAAAGATAGGATAGGGGTTGCTAAACTACTGAAACACTTCATAGTGAAATGAAGACTTTGTATCAGGATATAATGCTTATTTGTAGCTGTTGTGTAGTTGTATCACCAAAAATGTTGTGCCTTGTGCTGCACCCCTTGATTTCAAGGTCCTAAACAGCCTCAGAAGAGCTAATGAGCTTGCTTATTTTTCTTATTTAAGTGAAGTCTTGTGCTTTCAAAGCACGATGAAGCAAACAGATTTGATACCTCATCCTCCTTTGTTGGATGCAGCTGTATTTTATTAAATATACACAGTTCTGTACTGCCACTGCAGTACAATGTCTGTGTTGTGCACTTTGAAAGAAGGATAGGCATGGTTGTGATGTAATGTCTGAATACCGTTTCATCATGTGATTTTTCTAGCAAAATTGCTTTGAAATAGAACAAAAAACTTATCCCTTTACTTCTGTGTGATATAGGTGCCATGATCATCTCTGGAAAGACTAGCATTTGGAGGTTAAGTGAAAATCCTCCCAAAATGGGAAGCCAGCTCCATGGTCTTGTTGCAGCAGTGGGGTACTCAGGGGTTCATTGAAAGCCTTTTTTAGCATCATGCAGACTGACTGCTTTCCCTTCTTTATTGCTTACGTTTCGTCAGAGCTTAAGTGATCTTTAGTCTCAAGCATCCGTAATCCTTTGCTATGGCAGGGCTGTGGGGGCAGCTACCTGAATGTAATGAGCAAACTCACCATGAAGTGGAAATTGCCACGTAGATAAAGTCTAGGGAAATTGGGTTTGAATGAAGAAAGCGATAAGATGTAATCTCCCAGAAGATCTGACAGGAAATCTGATTGCACCGCCCGATTTAGAGAGGAAACACTGATTTTTGCTGATGTAGTTTTCCAGCTTTTACTTCTCCTACATGTCACCAAACAGTAATTGTGTCTGTAACTGCAGCAGTAAGGAAAAAAGATGAGTAAATGTTTTTTGTTGATGAAGCCCCACATTTAAGTCACTATGTGCCTGCAAGTTACATTATTATTATCATTACAGCCCTGTCCCTCAGCACAAGCTACAGGGTGGCTGTTACATTGATTGGTTAAACTCTTGAAATATTCCTCTTGGAGTTCCCAGCACTACAAACTGTCCACAGCAAGGAGAGACATTTTCCCCACTCGTAATTTAAAATAGGAAACATGTCCAGCCGTGTTCTTCAGCAGAGTGCAAAGGAAAGTGTTGGTAGGGATCTTGTGGGCGGCCTGAGATTTTGGAGTTTTCCCCCTCAACTTGTCTTGGAGGACCAGGAATGGCTGCCCCCTCATCTGTAATTCCTTTGTTATCCTAACTCCTTGCTTAACCCTTAGGGCAGGTTTAATGCCTTTCAGCTTCACCCTTGTCTGATACCTGAACTGGGGACACAAAAAAAGTCCCTGTAAAACTGTCGGGTGATGCTGACTGGTAGGGCTGCTGTGACAGGAAAGCAAGGAGGAGTCTGGCTCTCTCTGTCCTGCTGTAGGCTGAGCATGCCCTTATTGTTATTTCTGCATGTGCTGATTCAGCGTGGCGGCGGTGCGTAATATATACAAAATACGAGTGGCTACATATGTCAGATTAAAAAGTAAACAGGTCAGAGTGTGTCCTCTGATGTGTATTTATAGCACACTGACATCAGCAGGAGTTATGTACATCTGAAAGCGAATTCAGCCTGTGCAGTAAGTGGAGAAAAGTGTGCCTCAAGCCAAAGCAGCAGAGGCTGCTTATCTTATGTTTCAGTGAATATCACTTCTAACTGTCCTTATATATACCCTACTTACATTGTATATCTAACCTCAGCGATTAGCGCCTGTTAGGTATAAATGTGGTGACAAGCTGTACCTTTCTGGAGTTGCTTAAGAGTTACAAATAGGCATGACTGAGTAGTTGAAGGACATTGAATTAAACATGCTTGAATTAATAGGGTAATGATTGGTGCTGCTCAGAGCTATAAAATAAACACTAGCTGGAGCTCTGTGCTATGTGGCAACCAGATCGAGCCATGGGGTTGCTGAAGTATTCTGAAATGACTCAACTTTGTTAAGTGAGAGAGATAATCCTAAGAAAGCTCTCTACCTAGGCTCCCTGTGCAGTTAACGTTTTAAACCCCCCTTTGGCTTGTTGTTATGACTTCAAAGATACTCTAAAGCCTTTGTTAAATTGATCATTAACTCTGCAATGTTATAATTAGACATTTGAACTTGGCTGCATTCAAAAAGAAAATTCAAGAATGAAAATCCTGACCAGCGTTGTTTCTCTGCAGCTCATCAGCCTGGTCAGAGAAGGATTAAAGTTCCACAGGAGTTAAAAAGCAATGGGGATTGAAGGTATTAACCAGCCTTGCAGGATGGATAGGGAGCCATTAATCCACAAAGTTTTTCTTTGAAAGTATGGAGCGAGGATAATGTCAGGAACCTGAAATGGATTTCTGCTGGAGATTTAAATTTAAGCTCATAAACCATTCTGATGGGAATGTTGGGCTGGAAGCGTGTGTTGGGGAATCCTTAAGTTTGCAGCCCAGCAATTGAGCACGTTACAGCCATCAGCTGCGGGCTGCCACTGACCTATTCCGAGGCTGCAAAACCGGCGGAGGAAGCACCGGAGGCGGCTTTAAACAATAGCAACGAGCCCAAGCAGCGGCTGGGAAGATTGAGGGTGGCTGGAGGCTGCGGTTAAAGTTTATGAGGTCTGGGGCTGGGAGAAGCTCAGCCCTACGTCTCCCACTTTCTTTCCTCAGTCTCTCCTGATGGAGTACAAGTCGAGACAACAGCTGGTAGCTACTATAAGCCCGGCTGCAGAGTGGATGGGAAAACCTGTCTCCATGGTAACAGAGCAGGCATTGCATGTGCTGCTCCTGCTCGATCTGGGGAGTAGCTGGCTAAAGACATCTGGTCAGTGTAGCCAATTCTCTGGGGAAATTAGCTCATTTCATCTGATAGTAACCACAGAAACTTTTGACTTGGTTTAATAGTATGATGCTGAACATGAGATAGAACCAACTGGTTCAGCAGTTTTGAAAGTCAAAGATTATCTAACTAGTTTAAGATAAATATTTTTGCAAGGAAGACTATTGCTTGTGTCCATTACCCCACCCCCCCGCTCTTCCCTGTGGTGATGTTTCTGTCTGATATGAGGTGATTCTTCAGTGTGGGGTGGGTTTTACAAATTCAGAGATAGTTTTCTCTCTCTAAATATTTATTTCTTTTGCTTACAAGAGCTCTTTTTATTATACAGTGAGCCCTCTAAGCCTTTCATCTTAGTGAAGCTCTATATAGTGTGAGATAATGTGTGTGCTAACATACTACGGCCTGTACTCTAAAAAAAGTTCACTCCCCTCCCCCAAAATCTTGGGTAAATCAACTCTTAAATATTTTCAAAAGGAATATTCTGAACAGTTATGCAGCTACAAATAAACCTCAAAATAACTGTTGAATATGTGTCAAAGTCTTGTGCTATTTAGCATCAATTAAGTCAATTACGGATCATAATCTTGCGTACAATACAGGAAAATTCCCAACTGATTTTTGTGGAACAAATTCTGCATCCAACAGGCGGAAACTATACTGAGGGTATGGTGGTTGGGTATGTTGGCTGTTGTTTTTTTCCTGTTTACCATAACATTTACCGACTCATACTATATGTGTAACACTCAGAAATTTGGAGGAAATTAAAGAATGGAAACTTTTTTTTCCATTTGCACATTGGAACATCATTGCATATTTTTCATATGCCAGTAAATGAATGTAGTGGATGATAGCTTTTCTGGAAGAGTAATACACAGAAAAAAGTCTTTGAAGAGGCCCAGGAGGAACATCCTAAATGCGTGGGGCATAAAGAAATGCTTGATCACCCCCACCCGCTAGTGACATCTACTCCTAGTTACAAATATTTGAACTCAGTGGGTTGTTGTGACCATCATGATCTAGAAAATGAAAATGTGTGGACAGGCATAAGCCCAAACCGTATGTCTCTGTTTATGGAAGGTCAGCAGAGCTGTCAGTCTTTGAGAAGCCCTACCCATGACTGCTGTTTGAGCATGTGAGGTTGAATGAGAGAAGTGTGTTCAGTTTTGCTGGATTACAGTAATAAATGATTTTATGGCGAATCAGAGCTGCTAGCTGCCGTGGTTCTTAAGAAAGATCTAAAGGGCATCTAAAGGCCTTAACAGAAATCTGAGAAATGCTTATAATAAACAAAGGGGCCTGAGCTTCCCAAATGAGACAAGTGCAGCAGATGTTCGAGGGCCCCAGGTGGGTTATATAGATGTTAATAAACCAGATGAGCTGAAATCAGTTGATGAAAGAAGTTTAATCAATCTGAGTTGATTCAAGAAGTGACTGACTACCTGATGAATGCATGTACCTTATTGAATGAAGATTCTTTGATTTTCTTTGTCTGCTGAACTCATGCTCTGATGAACCAAGAATTACATCTCTCTGCGGAGTTAAACCATTGAAAGTAGGTGTCAGATTTTTTTTCCCCAAAATTCTCTTCTTTCCTACCTGGAAACAGTCATGTAACGATGTGAAGTAGCATGTGGGTGAGTGGTGGTAAAGATGGCATGAAGGAAGTCTCCTTTTCCACTCTGGGCTTCATACTGAGTTTCATGGCAAATGAACTGTCCTTGAAACTGAAAAATAAACCTCTTGGTTTCATAGTTTTAAATTTCTGGCTACAGCAATCAATAAGAAAAAATCCTAATTAATCAGAGAAAAATTACATTATTATAGAAAGACTTAAGATGCGAGGGATTCTTGAGGTGGGTGGTTGTTTGCCTTTCTGCATTTTGTTTGTTTGTTCTTACGAAACCAAATGGCTTTGGTTGAAACTTGCAATATGTCTTCATGAAGCTGGATGTTGATAAAAATTAGGGAATTCCAGTCAGTGTGCTTATTAGCATTAAATCTTTCCTCTCAGGGTATAGAGAGGGTATTTCTTTTCCACTGGGCTCCTTATTTTCACAACACTTTCAGGAAGTTTAAATCTCCTCTGACATGCCTGGTCTTCTGATGTCTCCAGATCAACTCATGGATTTGGGAGTTTTGAGAGGGAAACTGGAGGTAGACAAGGTAATCACATGGAGCTCTCTAGGGAGACCAGCCCAAAAATAGAAACCCCACACTAACATCTCTCTCAAGCGAGAACTGATAGTAAATTTCCTCTGTAAATTTCCTCTGCTTTTTATGCTGTTACTTCAAGCTGAGTTCAAAGCAGTTCTTCTAGGATGACTGGGGTTTTTTGCAGCTTTTAACTGTCTATTAGTTAGGTTAGGTCGTATAAGACAGTCACATATGCTGTCCCTTCATGGAAAAATGTAAGTACTCCTGAATTCATAGCTGCTTACATCTCAAGGTGCCTGGGGCACTTGAGATGGATTTCCCTTTGTACGTCTCTATTTCTCTCCCTTAACTGGAGAAAAAGGCATGCATTTTTACCTTTTTCAAGGACTTGGGGTTTTCAGTCCCCATGAGATCACTTTCTAGCCCAGCAGTTAATGGTAATTTAGTTAATCAGTATAAATATTAATGTTGCTTGTATAATTGTTTCATAGTTATGAACATGCTTGAAAATACATCACATGTGGTTGCAGAGGTTTTTAAGAGTTTAGCTGGTGTTTGGAATATGGTACAATTGCATTTCTGATGCCTGGCTACATGCTGGCTTTTGTGTTTTCTTTTCAGGAAGCATAAAGGGTTGGTTACGTGGCTCAGTACTCAGATATAAGTGGTGTAAAGGTGTAATCTTCTCAACAGACAGGTTCAACTGTGCTTGTCTGTTATGGATTGCAGCTTGCTTCAGTGGTCATCTTATTGACTTGGATGGGGATATTCAAGAATAAATTGTTATATAGTGAGGAGGTGTCAGGAATCAGATCTGTGTGAGGTACCATGGGCAGCTTAGTGTTAAAGCCTCAGGCTGAAGTCTCATCCTGAAACAAAATGTCATAAGCATTCCTCCTGCCAAAACTCTGAATAGCTTCTTTTATCATTGGGTCCTATGATTGTGTTGGCTCACAGGCAGAGTTGCACAATGTACTGAGCAGCAGTAAGAGGTACAACGTGAGCAAAAGAAGAGCTTCTCGGCTCCCGGAGAGGAATAAAAACTTCAGTGGGGTTCCTTTGAGCCTGAGTTCTGACTGAATTATCTTTGTCTTTATTTTAACAGTAAAACAAGTTGAAGGTTGAAAAAAACACTCTGCTTTCCCTTCTTTAAAGAGTAGAAAGAACTACAGAACATGAAGTTAAAAGGAACTCCTTGAATGTTGTTGAGGATTCCAGAAGCACTCTTTAATTGCTGCCAAAACTAATGTGGCTGGAATTTCTGTGGAAAGCATCACTGCAGTAGCCAGTTAGTACACAAATACCTCCAGTTTGCAATAGGTTCCCCCTCCCCAAGCTTATTCACCCTGTTCTCCATGTTTAAAAAAATATGAATCCATGTTTAATGTTACACTTAATGTTGAAACAGTCAAAGATGATTTCTCATAGCAGTGCGAGGAGTTGCGCAGTGGTAACTGCTTGGTGTTGCTCTGAGAACTGATTGCTCATTCTACCACCACCATTGTTTGCTGTCGTTTTACAGCTAAAAAGTAACCAAATTCAATTCCATGAACCTGCTATTAATTCACAAAGTATCTAAAAAGAGGGCTTTCACAGTGTTTTTCGGAGTAATTTAGCAACCAAGATGAACATAGTCCATGTGTTCATAGCATGAAACACACATTGCTATTACTCAAAAGGTGTGAAACCACATAAAGGATTACCAGAGAGTTTCTACCACTTTTAGAGCACTGTAAAGCTTGATGTTTTAATAGGCACAATGTTTGTTTCTTTATCAGCGTGCCATTTGGGACAAGTGTGTGGTACATGATAGCAAAATTCTCTGATATAACATGCTAGGGGCAGATTTCTAATGAGGAAAGCTTTATTGATGGGCTTACTAAAAACATGCACTCGTGTCATCAGCTTTGCTATCCCAAGTGCAATAGCTTATAAGTATTCAAATACCCTGTTATGGGACACAGCTTTACCATACTTTGATATCTAGTAGGTTTCCTTTGGCCATCCAGCTGATGAGGAAATGCACATTGTGCACAAGGCAGTCCCTTATGTGCATTTCTAGTGTAATTTAATTGTTATGAATGAAATCCTGAACAAGTACTAGTGATTGACAAAGTTAAATGTAAATGTGCTATGTGTTGGGGAAAGGGGAAACACGAGGTTGTCATTAAAATCATTTTTAGCAGAGCTTTTTTAGCTTTATGTGCGCTATTCATGTGTCGGTGGTGGTGGTTGTGCATCAGGACTGCCCCTTTTTTTCCTCTCACTCTTCAAAAGCAGCTTTGCTTGGTAATTATTTATTTTGCATACTGAGAAAATACTGCTGTAGAAGAATT
This sequence comes from Dicrurus megarhynchus, assembly GCA_013399195.1. NCBI lineage: Eukaryota > Metazoa > Chordata > Aves > Passeriformes > Dicruridae > Dicrurus > Dicrurus megarhynchus. The sequence continues at coordinate 743,721 of VXAD01003445.1, forward strand.
TTTTACAGTGGAAAAAACATTATCACCTCTCAGTAATGGTGTGATGTGAAGAATGTCACATGTTTCAGTTACCAGTCACAGAGAGTGGTGGTTTGCATTGTGGGTTAGTAAATACTGAGGTTGAGTGTTTTTAAGGCAAGGAGTCACCTTTCTTTAATTATAAACTCTAGCTTCACTTCAGTAACATAACTGCTACAAGTGTGAGTTTTCACTAGTTCCATTGCCGCTGAACACATATCTTTTTGTTTGGGATGAGCATTTTTGGTTCCTGTAGGTAATCTTGGCTCTCTGGTTTGGCAGTAAGGCCTTTGGTGTCCAGATTAGACTTCAGGTTTTTTGTTGATATCACATCTAACATCTAATGGGATCTTGAGAGGCTTAAGCAGGACATACAAAAATCACCTTTGTAAAAGAGTAAGCATTGAAAATTGCAGGGAAGATATAAAGCATAGGCTAAAACATTGGATGATCTTTTGACATTAAAAAAAATTCCAAACCACAAAGCAAGAAAACTTTTTATAATTATTGGCGAAATTCATCTAACTGTGGAGTAAGACTGACATTTCCTTTATCACTTACTGGAAAAAATTCTTTGGAAAATGTGGGTTTACAAAGATATGTTTAGTTTAATTACTAATTTAAGCAACAGTAAATCTCAGCTCAAAGAGAAGGGCCTAGAAAATTCTGCTATTCCGAGAAAAAATCCTTCAATGAATCACCTGGAAGTATAGTTCACATAAAGAGCAGATATGCCTCAAGCTTTAGAAAAATGAGTGCAATAATATGAAGTTCTGCTCTACTGCTACCAGCTGGGTGTTCTGATATGTTAATGCATTTATGGTGCATAACCAATGCTTTGGTTCTTCTAATAATGAGTATTTTAAAGTGCAATCTAAGTCTGACCTTCATTGCCCAATGTTCCAGCACAGAAGAAGCTTATCTGTCTCTAAACCAGGCTCCTTGTGCCCATTACTTTAAGTCGCGATTGTTTTTAACTCTTCAAGTACTGCTCTGCAGAGGGGATTCTTCTGGTTGGATGACTGTTGCTTGGTATTGTGCAGAGTCTTGAGTTTATTCTTGACATGTCCTAGGCATTGCTTTTACAAGGTTCCTCCTCTTCCAAAGAGTTTTGGAGTACGGTGTTGCTGAATTCTGCCAAATACCAGCTTGGTGGTTTGTTTGTTTTGCTTTTTATTTCTTTTTTGTTTTGGTTTGGTTTTTTTTAAAATTCATTCCATATAATGCCCATTAGTTTCCTGAGGTATTTGATGTCTTGAAGCTCAGACCAGCTGCTACTGAGGCAGCCATGGCTTTTTAAAGATTTTTTTTTCTTCCAGCAATGAATAGTGCACTTGTCCTTTATTTGTAAAGGGAGCAGAGGAAAGGTGATAGTGAGTGAAGGGAGTTTCACAGAGCTGCAGTTCTCCTTTAGTAACTTTGAATTCTGCAAAGAGTGGCCTCTGCACCATTTATTTATGTTGGACCCAAAACTGATAGAAACATGAATTCATGTAAAAATGTAAGTCTTTGCACATAACGGTAGCTTGGTTAATGGGGTATGCGACTTCAGAGAGATCTGGCTTACATCTTCATTTTGCAAGTGTAAGTTTAGTTTGGTCTCTTTGGAACACTATCAAAGCTTTGGAGAGAGTTTGCACAGAGTTGATCATGTGCTTTGGTTGGTATAAATTAAGTTCCCATTTCGGAATGCTCTAATCCTGATGCGCTGAATGATAGCCACAACTGTTTAGTGCTCGCTGGTTGGAACGGGCGCAGGAAATTGGCGCCAGGAGGCAGCTACTTGCCTTCAGTATGTGAAATGTATTTGCCACTTAGCTGAAAATGCTGACTTTGTTGCCTTCAGTTACGTTTATTTTGCATGTCAAATAACTCTCCTCTCCTCCTTCACAAATTTTAGAAGCAACTGTAAAATGCTGACTGAATGGGCTGTGTACATATGGCATCTGAGAGGGTTTTTATTAGCTTGAACTAGCACATGTGTTTTCCTGTGAGGAGTATTAAGTGCCTGGACTGCAGGTTTAGTGTGTGACTGTTTTTGCAGCTGTGTGGAAGAGCATGATGTGTATTCCCTGGAGCAGGCCTGGGAGAGAGCTCAAGTATGTTGAGGCAAAAGCAGGTTGTGTTTATGGGGAATGTCAAACAGAAATATGGCACTTGAACCCTTATCAGTGCTGAGCCTGATAGTGGTAACTGAATGATGGTTACCCAGGTGCGTGAAAGGATTTTGTTTCAGAATTTGATGTCTTTATACTGGAACTTTGTCCTGCCAGTCCAGACAAAAATAAAGCTTTCTTTTTTCCTTTTTTTTTTTTTTAAACTGGAGGAAGTTGAAACCAATGTTATTCACTTGAAATTTATTTCTTTTTAAACTCTTATTGAAGAGCACGGTCATTGCTCAGGCCAGAAATCCTGCTTTTGGAGGTTGAATTTTGAAAACATGCTGCTTCTAGAAAAAGAGGATATCGTGAGTAAATGTAGAAATCATGTCCTGCTTTTGGTGACCTCTCACTCTTCTTACTTGTGGAAATTACACCACATCCTGGAAAAAATCCCATAAAGCCAAAAACCATGTAGAGGAGCAGGAAGGCTAGAGCTCAGAATCCTGAAGCAAGACTGTCTAGCACACAGGACCATTCTATAACTCACTTCTTAGAGGGAGGGCTGGGCCTGGGAGAGATGTTTTGCCTGCACAGGACAGGTAAGAACTTTATCAGAAAGAGCTGCTCTTCCACATACTCTGTATCTGCTTTTGCAGGAACAAGTTGTTGGAAGAGGCCATAAATAGCTCATGGGATCTAGATGTGGGGGTCTCATGATGTCGCTGTGCATATCCAGCTGTTCTTCCATCCACAGTGCTTCTTGTCTGGAAGCATTCGTGTGGGTGGCGAGCAGTGGGTTTTCAAAACCAGTGGAACAAAAATATTTTTTTATCAATGCTCCTTCTAATTTCTGTTTTAAAATGTGTTGATGCTTCCTGGATGCTATCACAATATGGCCTCAAACAACAAAAAAGTACATTATGTCTGAAACCACTAGATTTCAAGTGTTGCTGTCATTGAATTTTAAAGCATGTGATCAGAACTTGACCATTACATCTTAAAAATGCCATCTACCCTTATACTCCCTTTTAACTATACAAAGTGGAGCTACTGCAGGTTAAGCTGGGTGGATCATGGCCAAATTCTTCCTTTTGTGTGGCTCTGCTTACAGATAATGAGTGTGCAATGTTTATTTTCTCTCAGAATAGAATAGTGTTGTAAAGTGATAGTCTGAGGGTATAAAGGAAATATGCTTTGCTGAGAGACACAGTGGCTTTTATTGCCCTGTCATTTGTAGCTGGAAAACAACAGGCATACAGTCTCTTCCTGAGGTCCCTCAATAAATTCCATGTTGGCTGTGGAGCAAAGGCAAGACTTATGAGCTGCTTGGTGCAGGGCATGGTGGGTATGAAGTAGCTTTTTAAAAAAGGGGTGAGAAAGGTTGTTTAATAAAAGGCATGCAACAAGATACTTGACAGAATGAAAATGCTCAGATCAAGGAAAGTAGCCACTGTGTAAATAGTGTTATTATGACAGTTCTCTGTAACACAGAAATACACACTTGCTTGGCTTACAGTGACTTTTTTTTTTTTAAGTAGTCTGTAGCAGTTCCTTCTACTCATATTAGTGTATTGTATGTACTAATGAATGAGTCTGCATATTTGTGAACTGTGTGTATGTGTGCTTCATCTAAAGTGTAGGTGAATAGTTCCTTTGAATTCAGTGAGATATAAAATTAAGCGTATGGTGCACTGGGTGGAAGCCAGAGCATTTTTCACTTTGAAGGAGAGGGTCCTGAATGAATTCCTTCTAGAGACTTTTATGAAGCCCTAAATAAGAGGTTCAAGAAATAAACAGAAAGGAGTAGGGATTTTAAATAATTTTTGCATCAGGGTTAGCCTATTGAAACTTCCTCTCTCTTGCCAAATGCTTTGGGTTTGAAGTCTACTTCTTGAGCATACTTTGTGATGGGGGAGAGCTCCACATTGACATGAGTGCTGTAAACTAAATGTGCAAGCCCAGCTCCATTCCCGTCTTCAAATTCCTGGTGCATAGCATCAGCAGCCAAGTTCAAAAGCTAAAGACAACTGCATTAGGAAGAGACTTGTGCAGGGGTGACGGTGTGGAAAGTTGTTCTAAGGCAGCCGTGCTCCGAGACCGTGCCTTCACGTGCAAAGTTACACTGCTGACATCTGAGGCCTTTTGGGGCTGGCGGAAAAATTTCAGCTGCCAGCGTTTGGGTTTGGCTGAAACCTCTAGTGAGAAGAGAGTGAAGGAAATCAGCGAAAGGCTTTCTAAATGCACCTGGGGGAGTTAGGTGCTGGACTCTCTATTGAAATTCAATAGGATTTAGTCGCTTGGAGCCTTTGGAAAAATCTCAACCCAAAATTGCGGGCCTGCAGTATTCTTTAATGGTCCCAGTGCTATTGTCCTGTGCTCTCAGCACTGATTAAGGGAAAATAAAAAAAGCTTCGTCACAATCAACTGTTCTAGCTCTGTCTCCTAGTAAGCATCCCTTTTTTTCAGAACATGAACACTAATGGAAACATTATTTCATCTTAATTAAAAACATTAATAAGGGAGCTTTAATGATGTTCAGTAACTTGAGGTTAATTATGGGCCTCTGAAGGTAGAAATCTAACACTGATACCATGGTTTTGGTTTTCTGTAGTTTGTTTAGTTATTTGGTGCCAAATTTGCTAGATAAAAAATTTTATCAAATGAAACCAGGCTTTTGAAAGAAAGGAACACCAAGGGGTTTGGCTTTAAACATTTAAAAAGAACCGTAGCATTATTTGTTTTCCTCTGAAAAGATGTAATTTAGAAGCTCTTTGGAAGTGAGGAGGTTAAGTAGGGGGAAGAAAATCTCCAGTCCTAAATAGCGTTTTTGAGACTTGCTGTTGCTCAGTAAGTGTTTATATATATGAGAAACCATTTGTCTTTTTATTTTTGATCTGCACTTCATCAAGTTGGGATTTTTACTTTATTGAGTCTTTGTGTGCTTGCCTAGGCCATCTGATTTTGCTGTTCTATGTATCTTAGAAAGCACAGTGCAGCTTTCAGGAAAAAAATCATGCCTTTTTCAACAGAACAAAGAGGGGCCTCTCTATACAAAGTGGATGAGATTAGAAGAAACAGTTGCCTTTGCTGCTGTTAATTTGCATACCCTGCTCAGGCTGTACAGAAGTGCTGTCTGAACCATTTTGCAAGCCCCGATGTGTCAGGTGAACAGTGCTCTGAGAAGTGGACTCCAACTCTCTCTGAATTGCCGTGTAACCTTGTTGTGTTCGGGTTTTGTGCACCGCCCTTCTGTCCATGTAAATGCAACCCGTTGTCACAAAGATGATCAGAGAGCTGGAGCACCTCTCCTGTGAAGACAGACTGAGAACTGGGATTGTTCAGCCTGGAGAAGGGAAGGATCTGGGAAGACCTTACAGCACCTTCCAGTACCTAAAGGGGGCTACAAGAAAGCTGGAGAGGACTTTTTACAAGAGGACAGGACAAGGGGGACTGGCTTCAAACTGAAAGGGGCAGGTTTAGGTTAGATATTAGGAGTAAATTCTTTACCGTGAGGGTGGTGAAGCACTGGAACAGTTTGCCCAGAGAAGGGGATTCCCCATCCCTGGAAGTGTTCAAGGGCAGATTGGATAGGGCTTTGAGCAATCTGATCTAGTGGAAAGGGGGGTTGGAGCTAGGTGATCTTTAAGGTTCATTCCAACTCAAACTGTTCTATGAGTCTGTGATTGCTCTATATGAGAGACATATTCCTGCTGGTTTTGACCTTAGAGGAGTAGAGGGATGCTGTATCCCTGCTCATGAAGATGCTTAGCCTGTTTGTTTCCCAATCCAGCTACATAGCCCTTGACTGATGGCGAGTGTCCTGTTTGTCACTTTAGCATCAGCAGGGGCATATTGTCCCCTCTTTTGGCTCCTTCAGAGACCTGCTTGTCATGACTTCTGAAAAAAGCTTGTGGCTGTGTCCTCACTCCACTACTGCTGCCTGAGACTGTGAGGAGGTTGCCGTTCCAATTTACTGCTCTGTAGCAGAAATATTCCATTGCCTTGGCTAAAAAATAGGTTTCAGTGCAAGTAGTGCCACAGGAATCTTACAGCTGAAGTAATGGTGGATGGCATGCAATCCCTATATAAGATACGTGAGGGATTATGTCATTGTTTAAAGCAAGTCATGGGAATTTTATCATCCTTGAAGCCAGATTTGATGGAATTGTGGGAATAATGTGATTTATCTCTCCTATGAGGGTAATGTAATAGAGCTTGTGATATGGCAGACATGGGTAGGAGTTGCATTCCCAGTAAAATGTTGAGATGGGAGGAAATTCTTCAGTACAAGAGGTTTGTGTTTATGTGCCTTAAAGCTTTCCCCCTCACCAATGCCTCTTGTCTGCCTGTGCCTGTCGTCTCTCCTTCCTCTTAGGGCAGACACTTCTATGGGAGATGAAATAAGCTGTATGTGGTCTTCAGTTTTGGGTCTTCTATAGCCAATCAGAATAACATAATGGTATGCTTTGCCTTCTTCCTCATGAAACATGTGTTTTACCTCTCTTACATTTATGGAGTGCATTGAAAAAATCTAGAGTCCAAGTAAAGGAATTTTTGTTCATAACAGATTTCAGATGACGTCATCTAGCCCTCCCACATCACATGGTTGCCTGAATGTCTGTGATTCTCCATGACCAGTTACAGTTTTGAGGTCTACAGGCAGAGCCTTAGGCAAAATATTCTCTATACAGATGTTTTCTCAGCCTCCAGGGACAATATCTGTATCTGCTAAATAGCTGCTGTTGTGGTGTCATGATCCATTTTTTGTCAGGTTTTTTGTCGTCCCCCCCATCCCCAAGCTATTAACCTAATTCCTTAAAAGCTCCTCCTTCAGTTAAGTTTCAGGACCCTATCATTCCTTTTGGAGTTGCTACTGTACTTTATTTCACAATGCAGATATCGGATGCCTCCCATCATAGGATTGTAGCTCTTTCAATCCAGTGGGGATCGAGTAGTAAAGGAAGGGCTTTTCAAGATGCGTTTATTAGCAAAATACCCTGGGAACTCTGGAGGTATGGACTGTAATAGCAGATAGCATGGGTATTTTTTCAGGCAACTGTGTTTTTATTGATCCTGCATAAGTTTCTTCATCGGGTGGTGAGAGCTGTGCTGTAGCCAGGTGATTAAGTTATGCCATGTCTTACTTTGGCTGTGCTGGGATTATGTGGCTGAGAAGGCATGAAAATGGCACTGTGCATATACCTGGGCTGAGCAGGAAGGACGGAAGAAGTGAGGGTGCCACGTAGAAATCAATAATTAAAGGGAAAAAAAGTATTTTTTCTTAAGTAAGGCAGCCCCTGTATGCCCATAGTATCAATGTACATGACTGTCACATCTTAGAGGGCTCTTTATACCGTATAAGGTTTTAATCTCACCATTGTATTTCTCTTTTCACCTCGCGGAAAGGAGATTGCTATTAAGTTATGCTGTGTTGAATGGGTCCTTGCACAGTGTAGATCTTGTACGTATGCAATTTTAACCAAGAAAACTCTTCCACTGAGCTTTAATCCCCATGCTCGCTCGTGTTTTTAGGCAGTTATTTTCTTCTTAACACGTAAGTTTCATGTTAAGCTGTTAATCAGGAAAATACAGGGAATGTTTTAGTAGCTCAGGAAAGCATAATTTTCTAATGTACTTTTTTTTTATAGTCTACAAGTTTCTGACCGCTAATATAAGAGTGTACAGACAGAAATTCATCAGCCTCCCCCACCCCCAGGAGACTGCTTATTAGATTTATGCAACACAAGACATTAAAAACACTTTTGTCTGTCACACAGCCACGGGCAGGGGAGGGGGAATTTGCCAGTTGCTAATGGATACCTGGCGTTTTTGTGTATGACCATGAAGAACAGCTTGTGCACTTTCACCCCCGATGTTCCCTGAATAACTTGGGTCTCATTTAGGTCAATAAGCCTTTATCAAAACGTCAGGAGTGAAAAATGTGTCTTGGTGTAAGCCGACTGGTCGTTCCCTCCAGTCACCGGAGTCTATAGGACAATCAGTGTTCTCTGAGCTTGTCTGCATGTCACGCAAAGAGCTGGGTGACAGTAACCATTGACTGCGTGTCTGTCGCATTGTCTTTGGGACAGCCCCCATTTGCATACTTGCCGGTGTGCCTGTTAGCCAATGAACCATGGAGGGGCTTTAGGAAAGTACGCACACAGCTCCCATGCAAATTTCCTGCGTGGAGAACACTCGCTCCTTTAAAGCACAATCCAGGCTTTCTCTTCCTACCTTCCTGCTGTAAAACTGGAACTGTGATCCCGACAGGGCCACGGAGCCCGGTCACAGTGCTGTTTGTGGTTCCATTGTGCTAAAACATTAACCTTTTCTCTGGGCTTGGCTTTGCTTACCAAGGTAATTTTTTTCCTTCTTCTTTTGCTTTTAGTAATTGCTTTTGGGGTTGTCGGAACCGTATTATCTGTGCTATCACATATGATGTGAAACCATACATCCCTTCCTCAGATGAGCTATTTTGAATGAAGGACGGTTTTTCCTCCCTGTGTGGTTGGAATTGTCTTTTGTTAAGGGAATTTCCTTCGTGTTAGTGATGAAGGGAGACATAGTAGTCCGCTGCACACAGAAGAGCACTTAGATATTAGGGCTAATTGACCGTGTGTGAAAGGAATACAATCACCTGATCAGAAAAGATTGCCTCTGGTGCTCTATTTTCTTTGACAATTCAACAGCACCTCATGTCAAGCAGAGCTCATAATTTTCCCATTCACTTTTGGCTCATAAATGGCATTAGACTGGACAAAGGGAGAGGTTCATTGCATTTGAAGCTTCTGTCATAAGACATCGTCTTTCCTTAAAACATCTGGTGCAGATGCTGTTTCTTTCAATTTATGATGTTCATTATGTCTTTATTTTATTGGAAAATATTTAAAAATAGTCCAATTAAAAAAAAAAAGGATGGAGGGTTCTGGTGAATACTTTCAGAAGGAAGTTGTAGAAGAGATTCGTGGCTGGCTTAAAGTGTCTGAGCTTTATGTTTATTATAGCCAATGCTCAGGATAGTTTCATTATATCTTAAAAATCTACCTTGAAAATACAAGTGACTATAAACAATTGTGATAGCTGTTCTACTGCATCTGACATCTTGCATAGGTTATGAGATGTCAAAATTAAGGGGAAAGAGTCCTGGCTCATGTTCTACCAGCTTTTCTAGAAGTGTCACAAAGTTGAACTTCAACACTTTAGTGCCCTGAGATGAACAGGTTTTTTTGTGCCATCAAGATGTTTCAGAGCCACAAAAATATTATAGTGAAGTCAACTGAAGCCTAACCCTTTGCCCACAGTTTTTGCTATATACAGACGTATAATTTTGCTCAGTATTCAGGGCAATGTCCCATGCATTTTTGAAGGTGATAATATGACTCCTGTTCATCTTGACTAGACTAGGGCTGTGTCCTGGTTATTTCAGTTAATTAAGAAAATAATCGTAGGTACCATCTTGAGTCCCATTTGCCAATTTGTTATGCAAAACAGCAGTGAACCCTGCAGACATGAGAGGGCTGGATAAACGTTCAACAGCATGTTGTGTTCTCTGCAGTTGCTCTTTATGTGAAAGCACACTTTGGAATAGGGAGCTCATTCTTTTAATCCACATTAACCTGTGTAACCGTGACACCTTGAGATTGGTTTCTCAGCTGTACTCTCACTTTATGCCATGTGTTGTGCGTTTTCAATGACAAGCCACTCTTACCATTTCAATAAGTAGATTTTGTTGTTGGCTCTGATGGAGAATGTGACCATTTATTAATTGAGTCACCAATAAGGAAGGATTGCAGCTCCCTGATACTCAAGGAAACTATGCTGGCTATGCCATGCTCGTCTGGTCTGTTGAAAACTCAAGGTTTATCTGCACATTGATGACATTCCAAATAGGACCTAACTGTACTCTGTCCAATCAGCAAGAATATCAGCTGTCTTTGACATCTGTCACCTTGGAGGTATTTCCAAAGTAATAGCTTAGTATAGGTGAGTAGTTTATAAGTAGCTTGGTACCAGCAGTGTTGCAGGACTAGATCTTTGTTTCTGCTGAAGTCTCTAAACGCTGACAAGAGGATGGGAAAGGTGTGTTAGAGAGCTCACTTTGTCTTCAGTGCACCTGGAGACGGACATATTGGTGATGGATACTAGAAATCTTTTTTCAATCCACGTGAGCTTAAAGGAAGAATGAAAAAGTATAAATAAGGGGAAAATTAAGCTGATCTGGTAAATGGCATGTGAAGCACACCTCTCCCCAAAATGAAATAAGCTAGCAAAATGCTCATCTTCTAAATACAGACTCTGTGTGTTTTCTTTGGCTCAGTCAGGAAACCTTTTGTTTGAATTAGACCAAGTGAATTGCACAGAATGGTTTTCAGTTTTAGTACACGTAGACAAGCCAAACTGCATTTAATCAGAGTATTTCAATTTGCTCCTAGTATTTTCTTTCTCTACTCTTACAGGTTTTTCTATTTTACGTCAGATCACTTTAGGTACAGTTGATATATTTGTCACCTTCCTAATTTTACATTTTATTTATCGCATTCTAATACGTTCTGAAAAGAGATGAAAGACATACACAGAGCAGAGAATTAACCAAGTTCCCCATGTGTTTCTTTTAGGAAATTGTATTAGTGGTATTCTTTGGAACAGAGTATGTGGTTCGGCTATGGTCAGCAGGGTGCCGCAGTAAATACGTTGGAATATGGGGAAGGCTTCGTTTTGCTAGGAAGCCTATTTCAATCATTGGTGAGTATGCAAAGCTTGCAAAGTTGATGTAAACAATGAGTAAAACTTGCCCTAAATGTTTTTAGAAGTCGGATTTCTGCAGCAGTTGAAGCCAAGTTAGAGTGAGAGCTCTTGTTATTAGCATGAATGTAGATCTGAATTTCCTTTCAGGAATTCATGGCACTGTCATTTGAGAACAAATGTAGCTTGGTTTGTTTTTCCAGAAGAGCAGAGTGTTTTCTTTTCACAAGTGATCATAGTCTTTGCCAGGAATAAGTCTTGGCTGTGTCCTGTCTCCTGTGATCTGAGGATCCCAGACACTGTTCGAGAGCTACAATTATATTTTTTTAAAGACACTGAACAGCTTTATTTTGTCCCCTCAGCAGCCACTTGAATAGTTTATTATGAGTTTATTTTGCATCTAATTGAGCTGCATGGTGCATGGTAGAGTGCAATAGATGCACTGTAGTTGCTTTGTGTATGGATTGAATTAAAATATGGTTTTCAGTGATGCATTTGGAGCTGGACACCTGAAATCCCTTGGGATTCAATTGGCTTCCTAAATTGACTTCAGGGTTCTTGGAAATTACATCCAAATATTCCATATATGTCACTAATCATTGTTTTTTTAGAATGCTTGTCATTCATTTAACAGTTTCACCAAAAGAAACATAATCCAAAATCAATCTGTATTTTGTTAACCAGTATTGAGAGAACTGTGTAAAGACTCTTGCCCTGTGCTTAAGTACTTGAAATATAAATGGACCAAATAAACCAGATTTTGGAAGAGGAGTATTGTTATGGAAGAACAGTAATTCTTGTTCTGTGACATAGATTTTTCTGCTATTGACTACAGGACACAGGTTTTCATAAACTACCTTCAGTTTTGCTGACTGTACGTTACAAAATTTTGTACCTGAGTATTTTTACAATTATAAATTAGTTTGGTTTAGCTCCTCTGTGCATCCATCCAGATATGTATATCTATAAAAATAGCAGCTGTATCTCAGGTGTGACTGCAGCTACAAAAAGACTTTGCCTGCATCTTTGCAGTCTGGCTGTGGTCCATTTCTCTCAAGTCCTAGAACAATAAGTGTCCTGAAACATCATCCAAATTAATTCAGTCTGAAAAGCAAAACACAGTTCCACTTTCCCAGATATGGATCAAGAACTATTTAGTTCTCCAAAATAAAGAGTTCCTTTCCAAAATTTACTAGGCCTGAGGCACAAAGATTCAGAGTACAGTACTGACTGACTTAAACTAAATTAGACTCATACACTAATTCCAATTTTCTCTCCCTTTTAGAGCTGGACTGATAAAGTGATAGTAAGGCAATTTTCTTATATATGAAATAAACTCCAAAATCTCTGTCAATTAAAATCCTGTCTAAGCACAGAAGAGAAAATAAGGGTTGGAGAAGAGAGAATAGATGGAAACTGCTGAAATTCCTTCTGGGTTATAGCTAATACAGATTCCAGGCTGCTTGATGGTAACTCCTCATTTGTTTAGACTGTGACCAGCTTGGACCCATCCCAGTAAAACCATTCCATCATATCACATGATGAAATTTTCTTCACATGCCACAATAGACATCTCTTGATACAGAAACAAAAATATCAATTAGGAGCGCCTGTTCAAAATGTTAAAGTAATATTTGTCTTTGGTTCTAGTTGTCTTGCAGAAGTATTGCAAGATGCTGCTAACTAATTTTCTTCAACTGATTTTTATTTTCCAGATTTAATTGTAGTTGTTGCTTCCATGATAGTTCTTTGTGTGGGCTCTAAAGGTCAAGTCTTTGCAACCTCTGCTATCAGGTAATTATATGCAGTAAAAGGAAGTAATGCTATCTGAGCAAGGTGGGGTTTCTTCTTTTTTATTTTAATTCACCTCCTGTTTCAATGCTTGCAGGATTAAATGAGTCACTGTCCAGTGTCATGTAATTGAGCAGATCACCAATCATGTGTGGGTGATCCCATGAAGTGTAGGGGAAATAAAATTTTGTTGTAATGCTTTTATGGCTAGCGGGGATAGAGAAGCTCATTCTCCTTCTGCCTTTCCCCAACTAGGTTGGTTCTGCCCAAATCCTGGTTTAGTTTCTTAGCTTGGTTTTATAGCAACTCTCTGATGCTTCTTATCTCTGACATCTTCAAACTGCCTCTTCATAAATTGTCTGTGGTTGTGAATTCCTGATGGACTGAATCCACCTTGTGCTCAGGAAGGTCACACCACTTTTTCTTGGATGGATACTTGGCAGTGTGCTTTGCTCTTCACACTGGCTGCAGCCATGCTCCAGGATTGCAGTGACTCCCATAAAAAGAATATTTTAAAATATTATTGGACTGTCTGGTTCAAATTGCGTATGAAATTCTTCAAAGATAAGGAAATCAGATCTTTAGTTAGCTGGTTCTGTATTTTGTTTCCCATCCTGGTAAGCAGGTCAAATAAGAGTTGATCAATAATTTCTAGAGCATTTACAGTTTGTGTCCAAAATTCCTGGGGTTATCCTTACTAGCCATGTGTACAAAGGTCAGTCCTTCCCTTGGACAATATCCCCAGGCTGTCTTCATAACAAACAAGAAGAAAGATGGGTGAGTGGAGTGAAAAGACACAGGCTGCTGAGTCTAACGTAAAATACTATGTGTCTCTTAAAGTGGCCCTTTGGAAGCCAGACTTTGCTTCTCCACCTCTGTTTCTTCTCTTGTGTCTTTAGTCTCTTCATTAATTTGAAAATTGTGTTCCAGGGGCATCCGTTTCCTGCAGATTTTACGGATGTTGCATGTTGACCGTCAGGGTGGTACATGGAGGCTGCTGGGATCGGTGGTGTTCATTCACAGACAGGTAAGTTTGAACAGTCTGAGGAAGGGCACAGCTGATGCCAAAGCCTTTATATTCAGAACAGAATACGTGCAGCCATGCTGATGGTGTCACTTATATTTAGTGTGGAGGCAAGTAGTCATTTATTTTAACGAAGCCTTATATTCACTGCCACTTTGGCAAATTTTGACTTGCAGTTGGACTTAACAACAGAAAATGAGACTTCTGAAAACTAGTCTGAATATTTCCTGAAATATGTATCTAAATTCCAGGGTTGTTTTGGATCAGGCAATGTTTGAAAAAGTTACCCAATTACTTTTTGGTGGCCAGAAGGTTAATGAGTCCTGTGTGCAAGTGAAGAGGTTGTTTTGACTCTGTGTTGGCAGTGTGAGTGCTGGACCAAGTCATCAGCGCTATAAATTTTGTCACCGTGGAGCTCAGTGGATTTTTGTTAATTTGCACAGCCAACACTCAGTGTCAATGTTTATTAATTGCTGAAATTGCATTCTTCTCTTCCAGTTATCCTTTTTAACCCATCAGTGTTAGGAAATTTAAGTGTCTCGTTATTTTGACTTTCTTTGCAGGAACTGATAACTACACTGTACATTGGATTTTTGGGCCTGATTTTTTCCTCTTATTTTGTGTACCTGGCTGAGAAAGATGCTGTAAATGATTCTGGAGAAACAGAATTTGGCAGCTATGCAGATGCCCTGTGGTGGGGAGTAGTAAGTATAGCAATTTCATATGTTAACACTGTCCAATGTGGAATAAAATTCAAGCAAGCATGGACTAAGAACAGCACTTTGAAATGGCTTTTTACTGCTTCAATAGACTTTCAGGTTTTGTAATTCCATGAGACTACAAAAATACTATAAAAGATCAGTAGTTTTATTTGGTGTTTACAGTCTTACATGATCTAAAGAGATCAAATTACATATAAAAAATATAGAAACTCGTGTTATATTTCTTTATCCTGTCCTCCTTACTTCTTGCTACCTTTTTCATGGTAGTGTTCAACTGTCTAAGGTGGTAAGGGTCTTGCTAAATTAGGGCTAAGTTTTTTTTGAGGGGGTGGTTTTTAGGGTTTCTTTGTCCATGTTTTTGTTGAGTTGGGTTTTTTTCCTTAAAACAGTTATGTATGTTTCGCAGCTTGGCCTGAGACAGTAATTCCCAGTTTATTCAGAATGGACTAATTGTGGAGCAAGAAGAATCTAAGATACTTAGGAAATCCAGGCACAAGGCTCTTCTAAGGTGGTTATATTGCTTTGGGAGCCACATGGTGTCTTCACATGGCATTTGTCTGCGCTATGTCGACACACCATCTTGTTTAGAGATTTCTCAGCTTTTTCTAAGGTGCTACCACAACTTTGGTGTAGATGTATCTTTAGTTCTAGTAAAGTTCTCCCTTCTTTGTATTGCTGGTGACAGTTGTCTCTCTGTTTATTGTATGTACTTACTAGTGTGGCATCTCTTCTGGGATTATATTTTAATTTTGATGCTTCTGCTACTAACTATTCCCTCTTTCATTTTCACATGATAGACAAATACTAGGTTGGCTATTTTGTTCTGGCATTTCCCATCTGTAATTGTTCCTGTTTCCTTTTCCAATTGCAGTTCAAAGAAAGGTACTTTCTGGAAGATATTTTTCTTTTCATTAGCATTCAAGCAATTGTACTTTTTTTCTGCTTTAATTCTATTAGCTTAATCAAGCAAACTGTCATCAGTAAGTGCTAAGGATCTTCGAAATGCATAGGCATCACTGATAACATACTAGCACTTTCAAAATCTGCTGATCTTCTAGAGATTTTTCTTTGCTGCTTTAAATCTAAAGGCATTGTTTCTCTTTTTTTCATTAAAAAAAGACAACTAATAAGTCTTCTGTTTATGAATGATAGTACTAACACCTCCATTTCACTAATAAAATACATTTAAGAATATTTATTAAGAAATATTTTTAATAAACATCTGCATGTGTGTGCTTATATAGTCTTCTCTTCACAAACTACCACTTGCTGTTTCAGGAAGGAAAGATCTATTGATGAGCAAATCTATTGCAGGTCTGCTGGTGCTGAAATGCATATGTAGCCCTTTTTGAATACAACAGGTTTTGTTTTGTTGTATTGTTTTGCTGCTATGATCTGCTGCAGAATGCTTTCTTCTTGCTGTCTGCCATGGTTAAATACAGGCTTTCTTAGGACCAGAAGACTTACTGTGTAGCACAAGCAAGTGGCTTTCTGTCAAGTAGCTTTTTCAATGCTTTCATGTCATTATGGCATTTTTATTTTCCACTACAGTGGTCAGATGACTCAGTAATTAACAGTGGCAGATGTAGCTGCATTTAAAAACACATGCTGTCATTGGCGTTGCCATTAAAAATTGAGTATGTGACAGACCAGATTGGCTTACTGAAAATACAGTAAAACCTCCCATAGAAGCAACACGATCTGTCAGGATATTGAAATATTCTCCTTTCAGGGAATTATTGTTCAGTTAATAGGCGTGTCAGTTATTTTGTCTTCTGAATTACAATAAACTTATTTAATCAATACATTTAATTATGATGATATTTTTTCTCTATTATAGCTTCTATTGTGTTACAGCATGCCATATGAAGTGTGAGACTGCATTCAACGAACGCATAATGTAATTTCTTTATTATTAAAAGCAGAATTAGGTGTCCTTGTTCTGCTCTAATACACTTCCACTAACTGCTAATAAGATTTAACAGAACAAAACTGAGATGGATTCAGGTCCATGCATTCTGATGTCTTGATAGTATAATATTCTTCATGCCTTCTACGAGGAAAAAGCCCTGTAAGGTTAGGACAGAGAAGAAGTTAGCCCCCAGAAGCTGTGGATGCCCCATCCCTGGCAGTGTTCAAGGCCAGGTTGGATGGGGCTCTCAACAAACTGGTCTAGTGGAAGGTGTTCCTGCCCATCCCAGGGGGTTGGACCTAGGTAGTCTTTAAGGTTCCTTCCAACCCAAACCACTCTGTGATTCTATGAATAGCTGTGAGGTCTCAAGGATTCTTCCTAATAAAGATCTCAAACTCACACAAAAACCTTCTCAAGTGATAGGTCTCAAAAGTTTCGGTTATGTTTAGCCAGAATTTTCTGAATCGTGTGAACACCACAAATTCTGGTCAACGAAAACCTGTTTTGAGCTGAACCTGCAGAAGAGGGTAATTCACAGCTCCTGTCTCAGACAACACCATCATCAATAAGTGATCTCACTTGTCTGAAAGTTCACTTACCTGACATAGCAGAGAATGCTTCAAAAAGTCCTTGAGAGTGTTTTCACACCCCTTTTCTCACTCTCCAGCACTACACTTTTTTGTTATCTCAGTGTATGTGTACGCTGCTAAACAAGTTCTTTGGGCAGTGGTAACAGAATGTGTAATATAGCTGAAGTAAACCATATAAAAGCTCTGTGTTACCACAGCTAAACTGCATCTGGAGTTGGGTACTTGGATATTGCTGTGCTTTGCTGACTATAGGCACACCCCTAGAGTGCATAACTTGTAATTAAATGTTCTTCATTGTCATTGTTGTTATTTATAAGTCTATATTGCTTTTCCATTTTCATATGTAAATTGGCCTCCTGGGCTTTATTTGAATTTCCTTGAGAACTCTGGACTGTAGATATTTGCCATTAGTTAAGGGCTTCTTGAAGAAACCTAAGGTTACCTTATGGCATAAAGAGTTGTCTGTATTATTGCTGGTTTTGAATGCAGTGCAAGTTGTATGAATTCTGCCAGTGGCAGGATATCTGTACATCTTTCAAAAACAGGTTTAAGTGTTAGTGAGTAAAATAAATGTAATGTGATGAATCTTCCAGTTCCCCAGTGCCAGTGTTCAAAATTAGTCTGCTTATGTTGTCCTTCATGTTGACATGCTGACAGTTTTAAAGACCTAATAGAGATTCAGGACCAATAAAACCAAGAATTCATTAAAAAATATTTTTTTTAAAAAGATGCTTAAAAAAAATGTGATAAATGTTCTCATTGAATCTGTTGGAGATGACCACCTTCAGAAAGCATTACCTGCTCACTGTCTCTGGGGCTTCTGTGGGTTTTAGCTTGTGGGTTTTCGTTTTGTTGTTGTTTTTTTCTCCCCCTCCCTCTCTCCTTCAGCATTCATTTCAATCTCATCTCAGAGCAACTGAGAGGAGCTCTTCTTTTGATATGCACTGAATGAAGACACGATTTCCAGCCTTAACATTGAAACAGACATGCTTCAGGAAAACTCTGCTAACAGTCTCTTTGGTCGTGAACACTATTTCCAAAAGCAATGACTGAATATAGCCATGCATGGATATTTCTCTGTGCCTTTTTTGTTGAATTGAATCAAACGGTTTTCTGCAAATAACAGCTTTACTTAAGGATTTCCTGTTACTTTAATTACTGCAGCTTAGAAGGCAGGCTTTTTCACTGACGACCATATTCAACAAAACATTTACAAGTTTGCTTACTCCTAAGCATACATAAAACCATATCCTATTTAGCAAAGCCCATCAGTATGTGCTAAATGTAAATTGAAAATCAAAGCTGAGGGAAAACTTTGCTGGAAAATTACAGGAAATACCATTCAAAACTGCACATGCATAAAACTTTTGCTAAATTAAGAGTAGTCTGAGTTAATTTATAAAATAATTGCACATAAATTTTAAAAAACGGCTTCATGAAAAGTGATCTTGCAGATCTTGTGTTATTCAGAACCCTTTTTTCCCCCCTCTTCTCAATTAAAAAAGCTGTTAGGAACTGACTTCAATGTTTGACAGAAGGTGATACATCATTTTTAGTTTCTATGTGGTTTACAAGTCAAGTATACCAACTATAGACCTGTTACATCCTTTTTAGGGATTATGTGTTTGGGTTTTTGTGTGTGAGTTGATTATTTTAGGAATTGTTGGAGCAGGGGTTGAAAGATGAAGGTATTTTTAAATGCTTTTTGCAAGGCATCTCTTTGTTTTGCAGAGCTGCCTTCTCATCTCTGAGCTTTAACTCTGAGTGGTTCCAACTATATTTTGTTCTCATTCAGTGAAGTCTTGTGGGGTAGATGTGAAATAACCTTTTAAAACTGTTACTTGCAAAGTACAGATGTAGATATTGTTACATCTAGGGTTTCTTGTATTTTGGAGCTGTTTAACTATCCAAATTTTCCAAGGTACACAGCAAAGATTTCATGAACAGAACATCCTTACTTACCTGATTAGATTCCTGTGCACACTTTAGCCTGATACAACCTAAAATAAAATCCTTTCCCTACTCAGTGCTGATGAACACTACTATTTCTTCTTTCTGTGTGTTTTTGCTTCATATTCCCCCACTTCAGACTTTTGATGCATATTTAATAGGAACAACTTTAGTCTTAATACCAAAGACGTGTGGTCAAATGTGGTGACATTCATCAGATCAAAGTTCTAAAATAGTCCATGGATGAATATGATTTTGTTCCTAATTAAAGCAATTGTTTTACAGGCTGCTTTTCAATGAAATTTAATGTGTGAGCTCTTGTATCAATTTAATTTCATTATGCCAACATGTTAGCATGCTATACTAGAAGTTGAGTCAGTATTTCCATTATAATATCCTATTTTACAACTGTAAAATTAGTATTGTGCTCTTTAGGGAGTTATAATCTGGCTGTAAAGAATGATTTAGGGCAGAAACTTGGCATGTAAGGTTTCAACATGATATATTTTGGGGAAAAAAGAAAATGCAATTTCAGAATACAATGCATTTGAAGATGGTTTAGAGTTATGTGGGCAGAGGAAAAAGTTAACTTAAATGCACACTTTGATTTGCAACCCAATTTCCAAAATGTTTTATTTAAAAAACCTCCTAAAAAAACATCACAGGAAATACTTTTTCTGTGTTACTGATGATTCATATAAACCAATTCAGAAAGAATGGGCAGGGATGTGGTGGGAAAGGGGAGACAAATACTTCGATGTATATGAATTCTTCTTTGGTTATACTTTGGTCAGCTCAGAAGCACCTATTTCTTTCCACATTTCTAGTTAATGTATGTATTTCAACATGATTTTAAGACTGTAACACAAAATACTTGATAACATAACTTACAAGGCTTTATAATTTTCTTCAAAAATAGAAGCATAAACCTTTATTTTCTCTCATAATCTTTGCTGTAAGAAGGTATTGGAGGCCATAATTTTTCCCATAATTGTATTTTCTTTTTTATTCCATATTTTTGAATGTGAAATTGTAATTAGGCTTTTGGATTTTTTTTTTTTTTTTCCAAGCCACCCTCCTATGTAGGTAAGGAGATAACATCACTCTTCCATCCCTCATCAGGTCCTGAATTAAGGTGGAATTTTAATAACAATATCAGGAATACAGGCAAAGGCACTTGGGTAGTTAACTAACCCTTATGATTCTTCTGTAGGGTTTGAAACAGTTTTGGGAAAAGGCCACATTTAAAAAACTTGTGTTAAAAATTAAAAACTGCTTGGATGTTTTGAGTATCAGCAACCAGAAAGAAACTTGCAATAAACATCACCACCTCAAGCTGCCCCTTTTGTTGTGTGTCTGACTTGTTTTAGAGGTTGGACAGCTCAGGACATGGTGGGGATGGCCTGTGTGTGTGACTGTGGGACCAGTGTCTGTGTCCCGGGCAGCTGAAGCCCATAATGTCAGAAGAAAGTCTGAACAGCCAGCAACTGAGCTGTGCTTCAGCTGCTTGAGAGCTCCGTGTGGTTTCCCGTGCTCTGATTTGGTTAGCCTTCCTCAAAGTCACAGATAAAAATCTCTCTAATTTACAAATTCAGAAATAGCTGGTGACATTAGGTGAATTTAAATTGCTCTCAGATGCCAAATGTATCCTTCTGCTTCAAACAATTACGTTCTTTCCCCATGCAAATAATGACTTATTAAGCCTTGTTATGCTACATCACCGTGGCAGTAATCTTCAGGGTTCTGAGAGGCAAACTCAACAGATGTTTCCTGCATGTGTGCTTTAAATTATCTGTTCCTCCTCTCAGTGTTTTATATGAATTGGTGATTCATTAGGCTGTTTTCAGGGTCTTTGCTACATGGAAAATGTTCAGCTCCTCTTGCTACGTGTACCAATGTTATCTTGTCGGTGCTCGGCCTCAGTCGGCCTTGGCACACGAGCGAGGTAGGTTTCAGCGCTTCTGCCCATAACTCAGTCAGAGGTCACAAAGCTGGCATGTAAAGGTTGTTTATTCTAATGTTATCTATAGCTGCGATGTCCCGCACAGCAGGTCCATCTAGCAGGAGAAAGTAGCGTAGAACTGCCCACCAAATGGGCGTACCGAGATTTTTATACCCCGTTACAAATCCAATCAGTGGACAAAATGTGTCATTATTTACAAATTTATACCAATTAATTCTAACCTGTTCTAGACATGCAATTTCCTGTCTTATCTCTATTCTACCAATCAATTCATGTCCTCGTCACCGAGAATATGGAGGACAGTGAAGAAGAAGAAGGAGAAGGTGACCACACCCTTTAGACTCCATCTTAACCCCCCTGTACATGTCGTACCCCCATGTACATGTTATCAGATCTTCTATATACTACATTTCACCCGGTGCAAAGTGACTATTAATGCTTATATTAGACTCTTGTGGCTTGCAATTAATCTCTTAGAGTTGGTAAAGTTCTCCAAGGACAAAGATCAAAGGCAGTGCCCTCTGGGGCACCCCCATTTCGGGGTGGCAGGTCCCCTAAATTAGACAGAGACATGTCGTGGGTTCCGACATTATCTCTAGAACGCTTCATGCCAGCCACAGTGCCTGGTTACAGTATGTGTGTGCTCTCTCCGTGCAACAGCCCTGTAACATTCTCAGCAAACATCTCCTGCCCATAAACAAAATCACCAGTTCAGAACTGTTGGCAGCCTTTCCCTAAGGAAAGTGTGTGGCGTGGGCAGGCAACCCCTGCCCCAGTAACTTCATGTGCTCTACAGTTGCCTCAGCCACGAAGACTTAAATTGATGGTTTTACTTTGCAAGATTTTAAACACGTTTTTTGTTGTAATTCAATTTCCTGTATGGTTTTCCATCCAGTATTAGGTGGGGAAACAAACCTGAAGGGGAGAATTACCTTCCTTAGTGTCACATGGGCTGACAGTAGGAGAGTTGGGAATGCAGTTAGTTTCTTTGAAATAAATAAAAAGGGAAGAGAGGGAGCAACAACCCCAAAGTGCTGTGTTAATACTTGCTGCAATGCCCTCTGTATTTCTCTTTGCAGGTGACTGTTACAACCATTGGCTATGGAGATAAAGTGCCACAGACCTGGATAGGAAAGACAATTGCATCTTGTTTTTCAGTGTTTGCAATCTCGTTTTTCGCACTGCCTGCGGTAGGTTATCTTGTACTTTTGCGACAATTTGATGTTGATTCATTAGTCATGAGAGAGAACTTTTGTTATTGATTCTTTAACCTTTCATTTAATCTGGTGTTATGTAAGCTTTGTATTAAACTTCTACATTGTT
Organism: Dicrurus megarhynchus; assembly: GCA_013399195.1. Classification (NCBI taxonomy): domain Eukaryota; kingdom Metazoa; phylum Chordata; class Aves; order Passeriformes; family Dicruridae; genus Dicrurus; species Dicrurus megarhynchus. The sequence goes on from VXAD01003445.1 coordinate 765,858, forward strand.
GCTGGGATTTATGTAGCTCATAGAAACAAAAGAGCTTCTAGAAGTAGCTAAGTAAATGTGCATTGGTTTTTGTGTGCAGCACCAGATTTGAGAAAGGTTTGTATTTGGGAAAGAGATGTTTATTTCCAAGTACTTTTTCCTGCCTATCTCAGAAGTGTAAAGGAAATTAATTCTAATAACTTCTGGACTCAGTGATTTAGTGATGTTTTGGTTTTTTTAAGGCATTCACTCATAGTTTACTCAACTGATTAGGTCCAAGGTGAACTGGAGAATTCTCATGCACATCCTTCTTCCAGAAAAGCTTCCAAAAAGGTGTCACTGGCAGAAAGACACCAATCAGCAGCCAGGACCACTGATGCAGTTCTTCATGAAATTAATATCTGTCCATGGCCAAAGTCCTGTTTTCAAAAGTGGCCTAGAGTTGACCTTTTAAAGCTGTTGTGGCACTTTGTTTGCACTGAAAACAGATTCCCGAGTGCTTTCAAGCAAGAAACAAGGCACTTGAGTACCAAGGGTAAATTCAAAATCAGCAAAACTTGGTCTGTGGTTTAAAAACCCAAATATTCAGTGCCAAGTGTAGTTGAGGGTATGTTTTCCACAAATTTAGCAGTACACCTGAATTGTGGTGTTTAAATGTGTGTGCTACCTGAAATGTTCTGTTTAAATGTTAATTTTTTCAGTTCAGTGACACAAGCAGTTGTGTTAGCAGATGTTTGTGTAGTTGGAACAGAGAAGTGGTGGGGATTGTATGGAATAGAAAAGAATACTTTTATGTCAGTATCATCAAAAAAATTCTTCACAACATGAAATAGTAGCTACTAAAACTCTAGTGACCTTTTAAAACTAGTTGCCTTCTTTAAAGGTACATAACCTTTTTTAGAGGAGGATAATTAGATGTAGTTTTTTAAGTTCTTCAGCATCGGTTTTCCTTTAAAGCATATGTTTCCCCCTCCTCATTCTAATCTCTCCCACTTTTATTTTAGAAGAGAAATCAGCTAAGTGAAATGATCTGTATGGAAAATACCAAAAACTACTTTTTGACTGAAGAGTGGTGCTGTGAGGTGTTGTTTTGCTGGGTTTTATTTAACCAGACTTGAATGCCAGCAAAACTGTTTCATAAACGATTGTGTAGCAGCCATGCCCTCACAGCCATGCTTTATGTTTACCTGTCAGATTTCCCTAATCTTTGTTGAGGTAGAACAACAACAATCACCCCTTTATTAGTGGGATTTTCTTTACTGAATGAAGTTGTTCCTGTGAGTTGGCCCAAGGGGGATTTCAGGGTTTGAAGCTCTGTTGCAGGCTGTCTTGTTGGTGTTTTAAGTAAGAGGATCTGGCTGAGATCACAGTCAAAAGTAATCGTAGTGGCTAAACGCAACTGGTGTGGGTTCTGGATCAGGCAATGATCCCTCATTTCCCAAGTATGTGGTGTTTGAGCATCATCACCTCTTTGATCTTTACTAAGTGAACATAATAGGAAGGGCATTTCATGTTCCTTTCAAAATATTTGATGATTAATACAGTTCTTAGAAGTTGAGCCAAGATCCCTGGCTGCTCTGATGCCTTCCACTATATATAGAAAAAAATGTATGCTTTCCTTGAGTAAGTGTAATCATGTAAGCTGATTTATAAAAGATTTCATTTTTACCTTTTGCTAAAACTTGTGTTAAATATGTCTGTAGCTGTGCAAATGACCACATAAATGGCTTCCTCCTTACTTAAATTTGGATTTCACAGCTCTATTACATTTGGAGTCTAGGTCAGGTTTCACACCATCCAGTGCCATTAGTCCATGTCCCTTGTCTTGAGAGGGAATTAGCTGACTTTGTGTTCAGCTCAGTTGACCATTTTGAAATATGCCTTTTTCTCTTCTTCATCCTCTTTCCTCACTCCCACCATGGATTAACATATGGAAACAGAAATTACCATACCACAGTTCAAAGGTCTATTGACTTGCATCATGCCCTGCCAAAGCTTTATTTGTCATAAAAATGAAGTTTAGCCCATCAGGTTGAGGTTTTTTTTCCCTATTCTATCGTTCCCCTACACAAGCAGCATTTGTGAGACTTTTAGAGGGTATGAAATATAATTTCTGTTTCCTCTTTTGGGTCTGAGTCCAGCAGGCTTTGCATCGGGGCATGATAGCATTCACAGGTTGCTTCAGAAAGTCATAATAACCGGGACTAAAAATGTCACTGTATTAAGTCATTTCCTCTAAATAATTAGTTGGGTTTTATGATGCTGAATAGAAGTTTATTAACACAACATAATTTGGCAATTTTATGTGTGGTTCTTTCCCTCCACTCTTAAAAAAAAAAAAAAAAGGTGTGTTTTCTTTCTTTCTTTCCACAGGGAATTCTTGGTTCAGGCTTTGCCCTAAAGGTACAACAGAAACAGAGACAGAAGCATTTCAACCGTCAAATTCCAGCTGCTGCCTCACTCATACAGGTACTGAGTTCTTGCATATTGCATACTGTCATTTCTTTCCATTTATGTCGGGGTTTGTTTTTTTCCCAAGCTGTTGGCAGTTTTTCCCTCCCTGATTCCCATTAAAAATTGTACAGGAGTTACAGGTGCAAGTTTTGGAAATCCAGTCCTTCATGTAAACTGATGAACAGAAAAGTACACTCCTAATCAGTGTAAACTGTTTAATTCAGCTGGTCAAAAGCAAAACTGAAAGTTACCCTGCAATTATTAAACAATTTACCCAGGGAAAATGTTATGAAATGTTATGCTTGTAGTAATGAAAAAACAAAGAGGAGGCTTCATATAGAATTGTGCTTTTAAAAAATACATTGTAAAGACCAATGTCAAATATGCTTCAGTTGGGACAACTGAATTCTTAATCTCAAATTTAAGAGAAGTAAGTCAGAATCTTAATTAGGAAAATCTCGTTTGGACATTTCAGCTCTAGAATAGGTGGCTGGGAACCACTGGCATTTTGTGAAATCCTTCTTTTCATGTAGTATATCTAACAGGCAGGAAAATATCGATCCCCCTGTTATAAATGCAGTTGCAGTTCAGTATCAGTCAAGGAGATTTTATCCTTTACTTCATTGGTGCCAGCACTGCACCCTGGAGAAGTGTTAACATTGTTTCATTCCAGGTTTTTCCAGCTTTTCCTCCCTCTACTCATTATCTGTAGGTAGCTTTAGAAGCACAGAGGTCAAATTTAAAAGGAAAATGCTGTACACCATATCATTTTTGCATTCTCGTATGACTTATTTCTCTAGCTTCATGAGTGAATGTGGATTTCCAGGTCAGGATCTTTATGGAAACAGTAGCTAACTGTAAAGGTTATGCTTGAAACTAAACAGTCCCAGAGTTAATGTGAAAAAGACCCTGGTTATAGCCAGAGATTAGTTAAAAATCTTGAGACTCATATGGTATGGTTTTGTAAAGAATGGATTTTTTTAGTGTTCCCACTGATTCTTTTGGGAAATGAATACCAAATTATTGGGAAGCCTGAGACTGCGTGTCCAGAATGCTGTGCTTGGCTCCATCAGTAATGATAAGGAGGAGTAGAAGATAGACAATGAGCTGCTGGGTACCTGTTCCTAATAGCTGTGATTATGATTTACTAGTAGTCTCAGGCTTCTGAAATCCCAGTTTAGTAAGTGCTCTACAAATAATTTATAAAAAGATTGTTCTTTAACCAAGATGTTTACAAAATACGTACAAGACAAGAGAATAGCTCAGATGAGTGATTTTCTTTTCCTGTGTTCCTTCTTGGTTTCTTTTAGAGGCCATTTGTTTCTTCCACTATTCTGTTAATCATGGACCGATTTGTATGGTGATTGTCTGATCCTTTACTTTCCAGCTGCTGTTTTCCTCTCTCATTCAGCCTTGCTTTGTTTCTTTCATCTAGGGTTTTCTGGCCTTCCCTGCTTTAGATTCTGTTTGTGTATAAGTGTGTCCTTTCTTCATGTAGTAAGTGAGGATCTGCCTTTTTAATTTGGAGACTCGTTATTAATTAATTCTGATGTATTTACACAGTTAAGACAGAACGCAGTAATGTTTTGTTTCTTGTTGGTCTTGTTTCCTAGCCCTGCTTTTCCTCCCTTTTGTCTTAGAACATGGGACTTTAATCATTGGTGGTTGGCAAGAGGGAGGATTGGGTTTGGGTTTTGGCTCCTGGTTAACCACTGGTACTGTTCTGTTGTGCTCTCAATTTCATTTCTTCATATGAATGTAGTCCTACTGACCACATCACAATTCCTTTTTTTTCCTCTGGTAGTACTTTTGTGAGGCATGAAAGAATAATTTTTGTCTTTTTCTGAGTAGGAGCCTGTAACACAGGATGCAATAGACTTAAAGTCAGGTAGGAAATAGGGGAAGAACATAACATTTGAGCCTTTTTTTTGAGTCCAGTCTGGAGTTCTCTTTCATTATTTGTTTGTTGCTACTGAGAACAAAAGTTGCACTTGAAAAGACTGATCTTTCTGTGTGGTTTCTCAGTTCTAACTATGTGGTTTCTATTTACTAAATAAGGGTTCTAAACCCTGCTAAGTTTATGTTTCCAGAGGGCAAATTCAAGAATACAATTTAATAAAGAATTACTGACATGCTACTTAGAAGTTACTGTGTTGTACAGTGAGCTACTAATCTGATTGATTAATTATTCTGTTGCTTGAAACATTTGTTCCAGACTGCCTGGAGATGCTATGCTGCAGAAAACCCAGACTCTTCTACATGGAAAATATACATTCGAAAACCTGCCAGGAATTATCATTTGCTGTCACCCAGTCCAAAACCAAAGAAATCGGTGATGGTATCAGTAACTAATGTTACCCATTATAGTAATTCAAGAATTTTAAATGAGATTGAGGTTTTTTGCTATCTAGAGATTATTTGTTGTGTTTGTTTTACAGGTTATTACTTGGTTTCAAATTTTTATTTACATTTCAGTTTTGACAGTTTCAGTATACAAATATTATAAACTATAAGTTGATTTGCTTCATTTCCCCAAGCTTGACTTTTTTAATGGACTTAGGGGTTTGGAAAAGAGTAATAGTGACCCAACTCAGGCACATCAGTCAGTCACTTACCGTTGTTTTTTGAAAAACTATGAGGAAAGGCAAAAAAAAAATAAAATCACCATTTCCAAAATAGTAACTTTTAATTGGTTAAAAAACCCCAAAAACCAAACAAATGAAAACCAACAAAACTGCTACTTTTCTCAGCTACTGATTTTGGGATTTTCAAAGCTTTCATGGTAAAGACATCTTGTGCCTTGTACAGTAATATTGTCATATCAAAGCATTCCATAAGTTCAGAATTTCTTTGTTTAAAATACAGCAACACAAACCCTTTGTCAGAATCTTTAGATTATGTAGTACACCAGGAGAGGATGTTGTGCAAAAATCTTCCCTTGTATCTCCAAGGTTTATCTCAGTTCAGTAGCAATATATCCATTGGCTTTGTGCTGAAGGTGTGATTTATTGCATCCATAAAATGGTAAAGATATTCTCGAATAGTTTGATTTATATAAGCTTATATAACTAGCAGATTTTTAAATTTTACTGCAGGCAAGGGATTTGGAAATGACAATGTGCAGAAATCTAATGATTAGCCAGTTTTGGCAGGATGGGGGGGCAACATAATGAGAAACACAGTGTAGGATCATGAAAATGTAATTGGTCAGGCACTCTTTTAATTGGTTATAGCTCATTTGGGACTGCATTATTATTGAAGACATCACTGAAGGGACTACTCAGTGTGACTCGGTTTGAGTAATTTAATTTATGTGGGTTTTTTTAGGTTAAAAAGAAGAAATTTAAGTTAGACAAGGACAATGGGCCTTCTTCTCCAGACAGGATGTTGGCTATACCACACATCACTTATGAGCACGTGACAGAGGACAGGAAACCTGATTTCAGTTTTGAACCGTTCGAAAATTCTGGTAAGAAGCTCCATTATAAAATGCCAGTAACTGTGATGAGTTCTATGATTAGATTTGCACACGGGTCCTTTTTAGTATCTGTAGGAGAGAAGGAGAGAACAAGCTCTTGTCATTCTAAAGCGAGAATACTTTGCTTTTTGCCTTTGGTTGCTGGCTTGTCTGGGTGAGGTTTAACCATTGCTTTAATGAGCATGCTCCACTGCAGGCAAACTAAATAATTTCTCATTTCTGCCTTCTGGAAGAGCTAATGACTCGTAGGCTGGTGCATACATTCCCCAGTTGTGCAACTGATTGAAATTACAGGGATTAGCTGTCAGCTTTTCCATGTGAAATTTACCCAGGATGTGTTACTACTGTGCTTGTACATGAACCAAAAAGGATTGGTGTGCCTTGGCTGCACCAAACATAGTCTGCTACATGAAACCATCATGTGCTCATGCCATCTGCTCAGTGGAGTAGGCTGTGAATCAAGCTTTGAAAGCAGAAGTACTTAAGATAAATGTGGATCCATCTATATTAAATGTCACTGGACAAAATGGTACAGTATGAGGAAAAAGAAGATAGGACATTGATAATCACCTTATGATTAATAGCTTATTTATATTTGCTTTTGCTGTAATGAACTTCCAGAATAACTCTGAATTTACAATGTGGCATTTTTACAAATGTACTTTTATTGGAACTTTTTAATGTGTATTGCTCAAATTTTGGCAACAAGAGCAAGGTTTAATTTTTAAGGTGTGTTTTATTGATTATAGATACTTTAAGTACTTCTGTTTTTTCTCTTCAAAAATTTGGCTGACATGAATAAATTTAATGGGCTTTAAAATAAGACAGCAACATGGGCTGGAATTGGGCATATTTTGGTTCAGAATATTCAGTTCAGTTTAGTTTCAAGCAGAAAGTCTCACCTCCTTTGTGCTTTTCTGGTGTGCTTGTGTTGTGTTGTTCTGCATCATTCATGCTCTTCCACTCTTTCTTGGCCTCTGCTGAGGAATGATTGCAAATTGCATCTCGTGGTAGAAATGACATAGCTGCTAAAGGTGGACAAGTACTGAGCTTATTGTGTGTCTCAGACACCTTTCTTCAAAACAATCAAATGACAGAACAACTACTCAGAGTTGTAAAGTCCCACCTTTTATCACTAAATTTCTAAGCTGATTAAGGACAATACAATTTGGTGGCAGCCTACTACTGCCATTTCAAAAATCAGCTCTATAGCTTTCAGTAAAAGGATTTTTTCTAATTTCTTCTGACACTTATCTTTTTTCTTTTTTATCTGTATTCTGCTCTCTAAACTGTTACAAGTATACAGGAAAACCAGGAATGTTAAAATTTCTTGGTAAGTGGAGGAAAATAATTGTGTGTATGGCATGCCAGCTTATGACAGTGTAATGTTTGCAGTGCTTTTCGTGTGTGTCCAGTGCCATATAATTTCTAAGAAATCTTTTGCAGCCAAGGAGATCTAGACAGACAAAAAATGCACATTCTCACACTTGTTATCACAATTGCACCCAGTCTCATTACAAGGAGGAAAGTCAGCACCCATTTATATAAGTCGATGACCTCTAATGGTTTTTTATACTTGAGGAAAATTTCTCGTGTATATATAACCAATAGAAAAAGATAATTTTCTCATTAATAAATAGTAATTCATCCAGTGGTTATCTAAGAACATGATGCAAATTAATTTCTAAATAACTATATTAGGATGGAAGAAAGCTTTCAGATTTGGCCCCCCAATGTTGTGCATTTTGAAGTACATGCATCTGTTCCTGTAAAAATGTGCTGTAGATATTTGTGAACAGATGGGGACCCATAAATCAAATAATTTATTTTACTGTTTGTCTGAATTCTGTGATCACTTAAGCAGCCATGCAGTCTTGTGATGTTTCTAATGTGCTTGCTTAGGCACTTTCTTAACAACTGAGTGTTCCCCAAAGACTGTAGGATTAGAGTTAGGTCTGGGCAAAAGACCTCTGTGATTTAGTGAGAGTGCTATGAGCCACCTGTAATTTTTCTGCTCTGAAGCCACTACAGACAACAGAGTCTTCTTTCCAATGATGAGTGTAAGGATGCTTAGGCTCAGATTAAATTGACTGAAAATGCAAGGTTCAGTTTCACCCTGGACCCGCATGGAACACAGGTGCAATTAAGGTGTTAAAACAGCAAAACCAAACTGAATCTCCTTGACTCCCCCTCATCAATCCTTGAGTCTCCCAGTTTCCATGATTCCAAGAGGTGCATCTCTGTTGGGGATGGACATGGTGGAACAAGATCAGGAGAGCAGCGAGAGCCACCAAACCAATCACCTGTTTTATGTGAACAAGAAGTTCCTTCATCTTGGGGAAATATCAGAGGAGCTTTACCAGCCATCCCAGGTTCAGTTTCTATTTCCCAGCCAGGCAGCCTGAGCTTGGTGGACCTGAGAGGTTACCTAACACTGTTGTCACAGCAGCTCAAAGAAAGAGGAAGAATGTTGTTTTACTTGCTGTGTAAAAGATTACCCACACAGAAAACCGGAGCTGCCAAGTCAAAAGCTCAGAAGCAAGAAACTAGAAAGTACCAGGGTAAAGGATACTCATTCAATTTGAATTTGGCCTTCAGAAAGGCTCTAGTGACATATCCATATGCTGCTTTCTCACATTCAGTAAATTTTTGGGCTGCCCACTTGTACTTCAATCTTCACACTCCTAGATCCCTCATCTGGTGTCCCTGCCAATATCCTTGTGCAACCAGAGATTTCCAACTTTTTCTCCCTCCTTTCTTTCTCCTGGCATCATCAGTTCAGCAAGAACCCAGGAGCCATGGCTCACCCTGGCTACTGTAAAAATTAACCCTGTCCTGGCTGGAACCAGGACATGTGTCTAGCACTGAGAGAACACTTGCAAAATGTGGGTATTTTCCTGATTTTTTTTTACTCCAATACATTTTTATTTTATGAGTTTTTCTCATTGCATAAAAGTAAGGCACCACTTCTGAAAAATATCTCTGTGTCCAAATGTGTGAATTCACAGGCAGTTCTTAATGAAGTAGTTATTAATAGCATAGTGCTGTTCAAAAGAGCTAAACATAAAGATTGTGTTTTGCTGAGACTCTTTCTCATCACTGACTCTTCTTGTTTGCCTGAAATATTTCCCCAAGAAATTCAGCTTGAGGCAGGCACTTGGTTTAAATGGTTGAAGTGGGCAGCTTCAAAAACGTTTTATGGGGTGTGTTTGGAAGCTTCAAACCTGGGTGTCAGAACTGCCCTGTCCACCTGAAAGCACTGAAATCTGACCAGGAGAGAGCTGCTCTGTGAACAGTGTGAACCAGAGCAAGAGAGGTCTGACCCATGGGAGCTTGGACACTTAGGGAAAGTCTTGAGAAACCCTGAAGTCTGGAGGAAAGGGGCAAACAGAGACTGGCCTGTAGGGAGGAAAGTCTTGCAGCAGTTGAGACTGCCATGAAGAATGGGCTTGGAGAAGCAGTGATGCCTCCCCAGTGGTGACTGAACATTCTGCCAACACAGAATGCACTCTAGTACAGTTCTGTACAAACCATTTTGCCACAGTATTTTTAATTTTGTGTCAGGTAGAACATACTAAATTTTAGGTATGTCTGCATCTCCTCAGCTGTCTGTCTGGACCTTCTTTGTTTTTTTTTTTTTTTTTTTTTTTTTTT
>VXAD01003445.1:775441-862363 GCA_013399195.1 Dicrurus megarhynchus
TTTCCCTTTTGTTTGTTTGTTTTTTTCTCCTCTCCTATCTCTGTTTCATGTGCATCTTCACTCTGACTCAGATTGTCAGCGCTCCTGGCCATCCTTTTCCGCAGACCAGCAGTCTTCCAGCGCTCCCTCCTCTCCAGGTAAAGCTCATAATATTTCATTGTTCCATCATGTTTCATCACCTTTGTTAATTACTAAATCTTTGCAATGCTCTCTCTGGAGCTGTCTGCTGTGGCACAAAAAATTATGGAGCTAGTTTCAAAAAAGAACATAGGTGTCTTGGTAAAATTTTGAGTTTGGAAGTTGTTCAGGTTGTAAATTGCAAATGTTTAAATAAAATAAAAAGAGATTTTCTGCAGAAGTACCAGAGGTGTTTTCTAAATGCAATAATTAAAATTCAAATTTTCCATGAAAAGAATACTTTAAAGTGTTTTAAATTTTCTTTCTGTGCTTACAGAAGAGGAAGTGTAACTATTTTCTGTCTTTCTAGCCAAGTAGTCCACTATCAGAAGAAATCTACATAAATGTTGTATCATATACAAAATTGTTGTCTTGGTAATATGGAAAAAAATCAGTAATTTCTTGTTATTGTCTTTATAATCCTTGACTGAAAAATCACGGAATTGTAGAATGGTTTGTTTTGGAAAGAACCTTTAAAAGCTTCTAATCCTGCAATGACCAGGGACATCTTCAACCCCAGAAGAGCAGAGCCCCACCCAACCTTGAGTGTGTCCAGAAAGTTCAGAACTTCTGTTTTAAAGCAGGCGTTCTCATTTTGTGGGGAGTGTATTTTGTGCCATTTCGAAGTAGTACTTGGTCAGCATCATCAGTTGAGTTGTGCCTGTTACCGTAGTTGTGCTGCTACCCATAAAAAATAGAGAAAGTAAAGCTGGATCCCCTGAATGATAGCAAACTTTTCTTGATATACCTGTTTCCTTTTTCTTTTCACTCATTATTATACATTGAAAATTAATGTCTAAAGCTTTCTCTTTTTTTTCTCTTTAGCCTTCATATTTAGAAGTTTTGTGTCTTTTTTTAGTATTTTTTTTTAACGCTGCTTTGTAAGAAAGACTTGTCCAAAGTCTAAAGGCTATGAATTTATTTTTATAAGTAAAAAAATGAGCTCCCTGGTGTTCTGCTTGAGCCCTATTTCAAGGCACTTTGAGGCAGAGAAGCTCCCATTAAGGCCATGCTCTTTTCTTAGTTATGATAATCTCAGAAATTTCTAAAATAGAGGGAAGGAGATACCATTTTTGCCTCATACTAATCAGCTCCTCATCTCTGTGTTCTCACACAAGAATTCTTTCAAATAGGCTGAGGCCCAGTCTTGACTTCTGAGTTTTTTTTTTTCCATTGTGCCAGTCCTCCTCTCCCCTCCCACGAAACTGAAAAGCAATAGCTGTGACTGATCCAAGAATCGCTGTTTCTGCAGCTCCACTTGTGGGTGGTGTGGACTGTGCCTCTCATGAGCACAGTTTAGTGAGTGTTCTGCAAACACTTTGCATGGCTTTAAGTTCAGCAGTTTTTACCACTTGCCATCAGAAGAACAAAAACATCTATGAGTTGTTATTTGCTAGAAACTGGGAAAGTTTCATTTATGTCTTGTAGAAATGAAAACGGTGACAATTAATTTAGTGAAAGCCCAAAGTCTGTTTGAAAGACATTTCACTGCACATCTCTATCTGGAATTATTTTGCTTGTTTCACAGCCACTCTTTTGAATGATGGCTATAGCAAAGTGATTAAATAAACAGTATGATACTATAATATTAGTATGATACTAAAATCAAAAATAGAAACTAACACCTGCTAAAACTTACTACAAAATTTTCATTTTTAAGTGCTGCAAGTGGCTCCTGCTTGTAATAAATGTATCTCCTAGCAGTTGTCTTATCTATCTATCTATTTATTTATTTATTTAAAATAGTGATTTCAGAGGTCATCCTTTCCTATTACAACTTCTGGAGTACAGAGGCTTTCCTTTTGTAGTTTTGGACAGCCATGTGCTTAATGATGAAATAATTCTTTCTCTTCTGGTTTTTTTGTTCGTTTTTTTGTTTTTTTTTTTTTAAATTCAAATCCATTTCTGCCATATGAAAATACCTAATTGCCTGAGTAAAATGGGTGCATTAAAAGAAAATAATTGTTTCCTGGTATCCCCACTTTTATTTTCAGAAAATATCGGCTACATTTAAGTTATCTATTTCTGCTGTATTCGTTTAGGTTTTGTGTGGCATTTTGGCAGGGCGTTATTTACTGCTATATTATAAAGTATTTTATTTAATATAGTAGAGTTTTCATAAACTGCTACATTATAATTATTTTATTGACTATTCCAGCCAGTTGGACAGACAAAGGCTTCTATGGACTTGTCACAATTACCTGTGATTTATATGGAATGTTACCAAGTTTTATTTTCTGTAAATTTATTTACAGTCATGTTAACCACACCAGTGGTTTTATTTATATGCAAATGTTGTGGCTTCTCTAACAAACGTTAGGGCCATGTTGGAAAAAGCACGTAAAGTTAGTATCTGACAGAATTTCAGAGCCTGAGTTCAAAAATTAAAACTGTAACACTCTCCCTAATTTCTTGGATCTGTGAAAGTGATGATATGCAAGTAACTTTGCTAATAAAACTTTCAATATCAGAAGTTTTGTGAATCAGCCTTCCCAGAAAGGACCTCATCTTGGATGAACTGGAGATCTTGCCACCTGTCCTGTGTCTGAGCCCAAAGATGAGGTGGCCTCGTGCCTTAGTGTGAGAGGGAACCATCAAAGTGTCTCAGACAGTGTCTGACAGGAGCTGACTGCTCACCAGAAAAATGCCTGGGCTCCTGTTTAGAGCTAGGCCTCGTTTCTTGATCTTGGTGACAGCAATTACACCTCAGAATCTGTTATTATGAACTAAAGCATGAAGCAGAGGTGATTTAAAAAGGAACTGTTCTTGTCACTGAGTTGCACTCATGCACTGTTGCTGTAGAGCAGTGGTCCATTTACAATGGAATTGTTACAGTACAAGAAATTTAATAATGCATGAAGCCCTCTATAGATTCTAAACAATTTTAGTGTATCAGGAGTATGAACAAAAAAAGAACAAAATATTGATTTTAAATCTTTACCAGAAGTTGAAATGCTTTGGGCAGAAGAAGAGTTAAAATTTTGCTTTTCGTGAACTCTGCGGTACGTGCAATTTTGGTAGCAACTTCTGTTTTCAATATTCTTTGAAAAAATATACAGTATTTCAGGGGTCCAAATGAGCAGCAGTCAAATGCTATTGCTTGAACTGCTATCTGCATGTTCTTTCCCCAGTCAAAAAGAGCCCGGCGTTCCTAGATGTGAACACAGGACCCTTCATCAGGACCAGCAGCTTTGCCGATGAGCTTGACCTGGAGGGTGAGACACTGCTGACCCCAATAACTCACATCTCACAGTAAGTCCAGGCTGTTGAACTGTGCAGTGGTTGACCTAGACAAGAGAAGGCAGTTCAGGTGGGAGGAGCTGATAGGGCTCAAATATCTCGGATATTTGCGTCAGACGCTTTTCACCTTGAGGTTGGTGTATCCTGTTCTGAATGCCAGTAAATCCTCATGCTGACCCAAAGGCAAGTTCACTTGGCTGTGACACAAGGCTTCAGTTTTTAGCTCATGTCTCTGGGCAGCTGGTGGCTGATAGCCTCAAGATTTTTACGTGGAGACTGTGTGTAGGAGTACTTGCCTGGTGAGAGTTCTATTACTCCCTCCAACATTTTCCAGTGGAATAGCTGTAAAGTGCAAATTTTGAATGCTACTTGGTCTCTCCATTTCAGCAGCACCTTCTCTAATGGTCAAATGATGTTCTACATTGGAAAAATGATCAGTTTGATCATTATTATTGCTTTGTTGTATATAAAAAAAAATGACCTGAAATAGACCTGTAGGTTTTTAAGGGGTTTTTTTTGCTATTTTTCCTTCTGAAAGAAGGTTTTCCACTTGTCTTTTGTGCTAAAATGTTATCTTCAGGTTCTCAGATTATTCTAAAAAGAATGAGAGTTGCAGCAGATTTCTCTTTAAATGCCTTTAAAAATAAATCTTCTGTCATTGTCTAATTCAAAATCCTGAAAAATGTTTATTATTTGCCATAGTAGATGTGTGCCAATATATCCTCTAGCAGAGGAATGAAACAATTTCTTCCCCTCTAAAAACCTGAGGATTTTTGCAGTGAAACCGCAGATAAAAATTCTTGGCATGCTTGTATTTCTGAGGAATAAAACACGCAGAAATGCCTGCTGCCAATTTCCAAGCCTTCTTCCTATACAGTATAATTAGCAGAGAAGCACAAACATACTTTTTAGAGCCATTTTGGAAGGGCATTTATTTAAAAAAAAAAAAAAAAAGTTTGGGTGGAGTGTTCCCACTCCCCAAACAAAGGTATTTGCATTTCCATCTGATTCACCCATGTGTACATCTGTTTGTAGGCAGAGGATTTAGGAGACTTGTAATCTGGAAGATTTCTTAGTGGAACAAGCAGGAGGAGGAAGTAATAAATTTCCTCAAGCCTTAGACAAGAACAATGGAAGAACAAAACCAGATCGAGACGTTTTCTCTATGTAGCTTTTTAGAAAACTTTATTTTGCCTCAACATTGTAAGCTTTTTTTTTTTTTTTTTTTAAATAAGCTTGAGTGCTAAGAGTTTCCATTATTCTTTCTGGGTTTGGGAATTATTTAGTTATTTCTTGTTGATACATTTCACAAGGCACTCTATTATCTTTTAGTCCAATTTGTGTAGCAGCTGAGATTTTTTTTCTTCTATTAACTATTTGTGGGAGACCTTTGAATATAAGTAGTGTGTTTCAGATGAAGAACTTTACCAATTGAATACCCTAGGCTTTTAGTAACTTATATAGGTCTCTTTTACTCCCTTAATTTTTGATTGTAACCTTGTTGAAATTTCCCTGGATTGCTCTAAGTCATGAGTGATGGGATGGCATAAAATGTGTCCCCCATGGCTTGAACTGAGTCTCTGCTAGGGTGGAAGAAAATGGAATTCATTGGGTCTTTTAAGGCTTTGGGTTTAGATTCAAAACTGAATAAATTGGATTAAATGTAAAACTGGATAAAATATTAATATAAATGTATGTCTTTGAAACATGGGTACCCAATTGTGCATCCTGAGAACTGTTCACTTGAAATTGCATTTACTTTGAATGCAGTTAAATAACAGGCCTTAAACAGTGCCAGATCAGCCTGTAGATACAAGGGTTTGGCAAAAAGTTAGTGAAAATACTGTGTTTTGTAGTGTCAGTTGGATTATTGATATTCCTGAATGCTAAAGACCAGTCAATTTTCCTGAGTTATTTAGACAAATGATTTATGAGCTAGTTATAGATGTTACTGGGACTTGCCTGTTAGACACATGGGCATAGAATTTAGGATCAAATTTAGGATTGCACTTCAGATACATCTCTGTGTGCAAAGCCACATAGTAACTTTCTGTATAATAAGTGGCTACTCATTTCAGGTCCATGTCTGTACGTGTTTTTAATTCAGGCTTGAAAGTTATGCTGTGCCTGAGAAAACCTAAGATGAATTATTTTGTTCTGATGTGCCCAGTTGTGAAGCATTTTATTTCCTTAAAGCCATCATATATATAAAATATGAACACTCCAGATTTCTTGATGAGGAAATAAGCAACCATACAAAGTCTAAACCCAAGTACTTAGCAAAATTATAGCACCAGCTATAGTATAGACAAGTCAAATTAAGCACGAGTATATCTAGTTTCAGGTCTTAAAAGCAATACGTACTCTGTCAGAGAAACAAAAACATGAAGACATTTTCAGAATTGGAAGCATAATGTAAAACACTTGACCTGAGGATGCATGGATTTGGGATACATGGAACTATTTCCTGGCCCATTATATATTTATTGCAACATGTGCATTAACTTATCCATTAATCACAGAAAGGTGACTCCAGAATAAACACTAATTTTTGAAAAAGTCATGAATACATGAGTAAATTTTACACAGTTAATTTGAGACACGCAACTAGAAAGTGCCTTTAGTCTCCATTATGAAAAATATTTCCTTTCGACAGATAGCACAAATACGTCAGAAGAGTGGGGCACCAACTCCAAACACTTGGAGTCCTTGTGGTTTAAAAAGCAATGAGGTTGAGTTTTTTACCTCACTTGTCCTGGAAAGTAGATGCTAACTTTCAACCCTTGTGATAAAGGGCTTAAGGCTTCTAGGCCTAAAGTCTCAGAGCCCCGCTTGTTTATGCAAAAATTGTTCTCTTTTGGTAAGTGTAGGTGCATATTCTCACTTAGTTTAATAGGACTGGTTCTGTGTCCAATAATAAAAATGCAGCTGTGGGGTTTTTTTTTTTTTGTGGACATATGTCTGACTCTATTTAAAATCTTTTTAGAAATAAATGTTGTATTTAATGTAGCCCTACTATTGTGGAATTGCTCATGGGAAAACTTCCATTAAGAAAGATTACTGTATCAGTTAACCACTATCAGCACCCCTTTGAGGAAACAAAAATAATAATTAAAGGACACTGAGGCCTGATGTTCAAACAGGACAACCTATAAAATGATGTGTAACAGTTTAAAGAATGCAGTACACAGTGTGTTGTTTGTGATAGAACTTGGCCATTCAGTTTAATGCTTGCTGTGGTCTGTTGTGTTGTAAAAGTGAAATAGAAAACCGGACTGCAACAATACCACCCCTCTCCTCTGGACTTCTCACTAGTTTATTTCTCTCTAATCTGTGTGTTCCCAGATTGTCTCCTGTTCCCTGTTTCACTGTGTTGGCTCTTTTGTTTTATTTGCATTGTAAAGCAGTGGAAAATCGATGTAACTTGTGGCTGAGCCTCAGTTACCGAGAGGCTCTTGCCCTCTGTTTGTATAATTGTTTAATTTCAGCATTAGTGTGGATCCAGCTGACTGCATGTATTTCTGGGTGTAAGCACCAGCTAACATGGCATATTTGTGATCCTGTTATTGTCTGTAGCAAAATAACAATAATTCTTGATGTTTTAATGACTCTTCCCCAGATGTTTCATGTGCCTTATAACTGGGGTGATGAAAATGCTTTTTATTAGTTAAGCATTGGGTTTGTCTATATCCATATAGAATAATTGCTTTCCTGCAGTGACATACTGATGTGATCTTAGATTTTATACAGTGGGCTTATGCTTAAAGAAAAGCTTTACGTTAAAAACAAAAAGCAGTTCCTTTTGTTATTAAGTGTATTTGCAAACTGAAAAAATTCTGTGTCATGACAGAAATGTGTCATTTTCACTACTCTCTCCATCGACATCTTGAATGTGGTACAGAGCCTTTTAGAGATTGTATTAGGAGTAAGAGGTGGTGGAGGTGTTTTTAAAAATAAACCCTTCCTTGTTAAATAGCGTAATAGATGTAATAACTAAGCAAACAGATTTAGGGCTTTTTAATAATTTCCAGATCAAGAGGACGTGATAACAGATGGATGTTTCTGAATGATTGAAATGGATGCTTTTGATCGCTTTGAAATATTTGAAATAAAGTGTGCTGGTAAACACTGAGTGTAGTGTCCATGGTGCTGCAGTTACCACTGCCTTTTGTAGGAAATAATGTTTCCTTTCTCTTTTCTTTTATATTTTTATGAAGTGTTCTATGTTTTAATTACTAGTATATAGTTTGTTGGCAAGAGATACAAGTGCATTGCCTAGAACAAACAGTGCTGTATCTGTCTTATAACTGTCTCCTTTTTTTTGGATTATCAGTGAGTGGAATCCCTATTTGCTTTGATTTGCTAGCTCATATTGTAAAAGATTCCTGCTTTTATCTTCTTCTATACCAAAATGACCCTCTGAAGTCTGAGCAAATATTTCAGTTTTGCTCTCAAATGGGCCAGATGGAAGAGCTGACTTCTGCTGTCACAAGAATTCCCTCTGAAATGCTGTTAACAACACTTAAACCATGGGGTCCATTTTATCATTAATGACAGGGCACGTTAGAAGAACAGCAGTGATAGCAGCTATGTAAGAATATGCTTGAGTTAAGACCAGAGCTTAATGTTCAATCATCGCTGGTTACTGTCACGTGCCATTATTCCAGTCATTTACTTGACTTGCAACAGGAAAGGCTTCAGTGCTTGCTGTTCACTGGGCAGCATCCTTTTTCATTCAGCATGTTTCAGTGTGTCAACAAGCTCCCTTAGGAATTCTGCTTACAGTCTGCTGATTTAATAGTTTACTGAAAAGGAGAGGACTGTTTCTCTCAGTTATTCCCTTGGCATGGAATAGCATTATTAAATCCTCTGTTTTTGTTATAAATTTACGATAAACTTGGCCATAGAAATTGACCCTAGAACTCTGGATATATCAGGAATCTGATTGTTTCATCTGTTCAGCTGCAGGGAGACACTTAAGGATATGAAGTGTCCCTAATCTGGTTTAACAAGAAGTCAGGAAAGTTCCTTTTTCAGCCAAAGACTCCAGAGTCATTGTAAATCAAGCCACTCTCATGATTTCAGTGTCATCATTGCATTCTGATTTCTTGTTGTGGGGTGTATGGGAGAGCAAAAGAGCTGTGGCAGTCCAGTCCTAAAAATGGCTAACCCCTTGCATGAGTGGTGATGAATGCAGTATAGTCATCAGAGAGGACTCAAAGCATCTCTGATGTGAGAAATTATTACTTTGCTGTTAGTCCCAGCTGTAGAGGGCTGCAGAGCTTGTCTGCAACTCAAGAGTTGGGTGGCTGCAGTAGAGCAGGACATCAGCAAACTTCTTTCTTAAATGTTGAAAGGCAAATGGATATTTTAGTATGTTCGTCATGGTTTATAAGACCTTTATTTCTGGTTTATGAATATTGATGCTATCTAGGGACACTGCCAAAATACCTATGGCATATTCACTGTAGCAACAAGCTAATAGCTTGGATGTGGTGCATTTCTGTGTGCAGCTGCCTGCATTAAAAATCCCTATAAACTCTTCCCTGCTCCTGGAAAATACCGTAGCTACTGCTGTGCTGAGACAAATGTGATGTTACCAGCTGCTGTTGCATCTGGATATATTTATTCTGCCATCCTATGCCTCACCTGGAAGCCCTTTGAGCTGGGGAGTTCTGTGTTTGTATGATATCGAATAGGTGGGATCCCAGCACACACACTGCTCCTGTGTTCTGCGTCCGACGCCTGCGGCAGAGCTGGCCAAAGTTGACTGACTGTGTCTTCGTAATACAGGCAGTTGTTTACAATATTTATTTCTACATGTGGATTAACCTGAGATGTTCTGAGAACTTGGGCAGTTCTTCATGGTGTCTTATTTCACTCTTGGCACTGTAGTAACTGAGCAGCTTCTGACAGTGCAATGAGTGGTGTGGGGAACATCTGTCCCATGTGGTTACTTGCCTCTTTTATCTTCAGGGAGAAGTTCTTGTGTACTGTGGTGGGTGGTTGCTTTTTTCATAGATTAGATAGAGTGTGCAGTTTATGTCTATAGCTCTGAAGACCAGAAGGAATAATTAGATTCCCTTTGATCCTGTAAAAGGCTGCAGCGCTCCATCAAGCTGCAGCATTACTGTGCTCTGTTCTTAATATGAGCAAAATCACAGTGAAAGAATTGTATCAAAGAATTAACAAGATGAAAAAAATTCAGGCAGGAACCTAGAGCTTGCAGTTTCATGTTTCCTCTTTTTATTATGTTAACTTTCTGTCTATTTTTTTATTGGAGAGGGGAGTGCTGTCGTATACTGGTGCTGCTATTTGGCAGAAGTCAGTACTGGACAAATACCTTCTGTGTTAGAGGTTGCAAACCTGTATGAAATAATACTCTTATGGTCTTTTCTCCCTTACTGCAAATTGTCACTGATGTACTCAAGTGCAGTGCAAAATTACTGTTTGGCTATTTTATGATACTGACATGGTATAAAAGTAATGTGTTGACTTTTTCTGGTGTACAAACCATCTAGGCAGAAGCTAAGATAGCTTAGCTATTTCTTTTGTGTTGCAGATGAACGTTGCATTCCTTGGTCTCCAAGTCCTGGTCTACATCTTGATTGATGTTAAGTAATTAAACCAGACTCCAGCTGCTTAGTGATTCAGAAGTACAGGGCTCCTGTGCTGTAAAAACAACAAGCAACTCCCCACTTACTAACTTTTATCATTGTTTACTTTGGGCATCATGCAGAATGATAAGTGCAAAACCTTTCTTTTCTTTTAATTTTTATTGGAGGGGGGGACAATTAAAATATCCCACTTTTATCTAATATTAAAAAAGGTTAAATTTATCATCATCTTGAGTTAATTCCAGAATTAAAATTCAAGGCATAAATAAATACTTTCTGTTACAAGGATGGAGAATGGCTTTACTTTTTGTTTAGATATGTTGGATACACCAAAAGAAGTTAAAAACTTGATTAATTTATAATGTGTGCACTTTTGTTGGAAGTTATCTTATCCAATAAATTAATTTAATTATGTTTACTGTTCAGGTTATGCAAAAAGTAATAGTTTTTTACTAATGGTGTAACAAAGTTACAAAGTTGTGAAATTTACTACTTGTAGGTAGCATTTAGATTGGAATACTCCAAAATCTGTGGGCAACATTATGCCCACAGATGCTGCAGAGACTGTGCTAAATCTGTGTAGCAAACATACCTGGATTCAACACCACAGCTTTCCAGCAGGAGTCTACCTGGTATCAGCATGAGGTTATAGAAATGCCTGTCAAGGTCAGTATGTGCCAGCCAAGAGGCATAGCTGACCACTGAGGTTTATTCCATGTGCAGATAGAAACTAGTAAATGAGCATTTTTAGCAAAATTATTATTCTGATACTCTTCAAAATGTTAGCGTTTGTAAAAAAAAAAAATTAATTCTTTAATGAGACGATGGCTGTGGGTGTGAGTGTAGTCACAGATACCCGCGTCTGTGCTTGGGGCAGAGTTGGAAACCAACACTGCCTAACAAGAGAGTAGTTCATCTAATGTATTTTTGACCTAATCATCTAGTTCCAGGCTCAGCTATCAAGTCCAGGCATGGAACATTATGGTATTTAAAACCAATAGCACACGTGACCTTTGTGCTTTAATACTTGGATCACTAATTTTAAAAAGGTCTTGTTAGAGCATCTTTTTTCATAAAATGCACTTTGTTGGAAAAATGGACATCAACAGCTGGTTTAAATATTGCTGAATAGTGCACCAGAACAGCAATGCTAAAAGAAAATGCCTTTCTGTAAAGTGTTAATGCACAGGGAAACAATTCCAAGAGGTGTAAATGGGTTAGTTTACCTGGCATAATACTATAATTGTACAGGAAATTGCATGATGTACGTTCTGTGGGTATAAGTGACCTGAAAATTGCTTTAATATATTATCAATATGTTTTTCTTCTTAACTTCATTTCACAGTTTTTTACAAAGAAATTGTTGCAGGTTTTTTTCATAAGCAAATGCTGTTCCCAGTATGACCAATACCCAGTTCAGACTAAATGTAGCATTTTCCTCTTGATGTGTTTCTCTGGAAATTCTATTACAACACTGACACATTAAAGACTTTTCATCTGCAGCTGCTGTTTCTGATCACTATTGATGATTTTTTCCAAAGCTAAAAACACGGCCAAGTGTGATTAACACTCTACTGATGTAGCAGAGCTTACTGCAATGGAAGGTTTTGGTTTAAACGTTTGCCAAATCCATAGCAGAGCTGTAAAGTGGGGAGCTCTGTGCATCATCCTGGATGCTGGATGTGTGAAATGCAGCGTTGCATGGCCTTGGCGCTTGCCCTGGATAGAGAGCCTATAGGAGATCATGGAACTGTTGACTGAAATTTGTTTTCATGTGACTGCAAGGACTGAATATAGTTGTGATTTCACTCAGGGTCTCGGGGGGTTTTTGTCATCCCTATGTGTAGAACTGTATGTTTTGTTTTACTTCCAGCAGGAAGTTCAACTGGGAAAAGCTGAAGTATTTTCACTGTCTTGAAGACAAAATACCTTAAATATCTTAGACTAGTTGACAGCCTGTTAGCAAACTAAAGCTAAGCACTGACCTATTGCCTGTGGTTGTGTTTTGGTCCGTGTTTTTCTCAGGTTCCTGTATCCCACTCAATTCTGTGGTTACTGAGTGCTTTTTGGGATAAAAATAAAGAAAGAAGCTTGTCATCGCTACGTCCACTTACTCCTCTATGTCTGTCTTTCCCAAGGAAAACTGATGTGTTTGTGTTCATTTTCTCCCCTTTTTCTCCACATGTAAAATGCCAGAGTACAGTGTCAAAAGAGAAATGCATCAGAAAATGGTAACTGTTACTGTTTGTCTGTCTTCATGTCCTGGTCAGGGGCCTGCCCCACAGCCAAGCCCCATCTCCTGTGCAGCCAAGAGTCATTGGAACAGAAATGTGACTGTTCCTGAAGAGGGGAGTTGTTGACAGTGGTGTGGCTCCCAGGGACTTGATATTTCTGGGATTTTGGGACCCTAAAAATTACAGCCTTGGAAACAGAGGCAGAGAATGTTCAGTGTGGCACAATGTCCTGCAGAGATCTGGTGAAGTGAGCAGAGTACAGCAGAAATGTAACATTCATTACATGAGTCTTGGTTAAGGAGAGGTTGTGAAGATGCATTTTGTAGCTGCAGTGGTTTTTTTAGGGATGGCACTTTCAAGGAGGCCAATTCCATAATCCAGTCTGTGTATGACTGGAAAACACCAGGCAATGGCAGAAATGTTTTGTGGTCATTCCAGAACAAATACGAAGGGCAGTGAACAGAAAGCTGGATCCTGCTTTACTTGAAATTACTTGTGTGTCTGTGTCTGACAGTAAATTCACTTTGTTGAAACCTTTAATATGTACATAGTGAAAAGTACTTGAACTATCCTCATGACTTGATTTTGTTTCCCCATGTAGTGCAGCTTTTAATTGAAAAATCAGCTGAGGCCTTGTATCTGTTTTTTTTTCCTAACCAATACCTATTTAGGCACTGTCTATAATTTGAGAACAGCTCATAGATACCAAAGTCATACCAGGGCTGACACCACTATGTATGTAATTTGATTTTTTTTTTTAATAAAAGCAAACAAAAAAATTGTGAACCAACAACTTTATTTTTTAAAGATTATTTTATTATAGAAATGTCTAGTATTAAAAAAATAATTCCTCATTTCTATTTGATGATAGAACCCCAAAATATCACAACATTCCTTAGTGCAGTGTGAAAGAGAAAGTATCTGTTTTCTCTTTCCACCCTATACTCTTTGCTATTTTTAAATTGGGCAACATTTAATGGTTCTTGTTATTACCCATTCTATAAAATAAATAAGTAATGCAGCAAGAACAGGAAGTCAGGTGCCTAATTAAACAGGTGTTACAAAACTTCATCCATGTTCTGTGATAAATACACTAAAAAGCTGAAATGCCAGTCATTATTCATGTTTTCTTTAATTTCTTAGTACTTCACAATTTTTAGGCTTTGTGGGAAATGTCTTTATTTGGAAGGAAAGGTAAGGATTTGCATGTGTGCTTTGTCCTAGAGGATTTGCACTGTGGTTGGTGTATATGGAGCCTATGCCAGGAACCGGAAGGTAGAAGACACGAAATAGCTGTGTTTGAGTCCTAAATTGGCTGCTGGGATAATAAATAATGGGGGGGTGCAACCACATTTATTTATTCTTCAGTGAAGTTAGAAAGTGTTCTCAGTCCATCTGCTTTTTATTTTAGAAACCGAACCCAGTCCTGCCTATGTAAAAATTTCAGATGCTAATTTTGAATTTTGTGGGGTTTTTTGGGTGGTTAGTTTTTTGGTTTGGGTTTTTTTTTTTTTTAGACCACCCACATGGGGGCACCTGCCAGGTTTTTTGGGATACTTCCTCTACTCTGCAGGACTCTGAGGTTTTCTGTAAGTGTATGTGCTGGGTCTCATCCATTCATCTTATAACATCTTAATGTAGGTTTCAGGTTTGCTAAATTATCTTAAATCACTTCCATATTGAAACACATGAATTATTTTAAATTACTGTGTGCTGCAAACAGCAGGATCAGATTATTAGAGCTCTTAATTGTTTCTGTCTTTTTGTCTGAAAGCTTTGCTTTCAGGCTTTTGCTGTGAGTTATGAACTGGCAAATAATGTATACTATAGGCCTTGCAGTATTACCACCAATGGCACATCTGAGACGTGGTACAACTAGGAACTCTTTCTCTGAGGGAAGCACAGTTTAAAGATATGAACTTCTCACAAAAACAGTTCAATATAAATCATACCTAATGGAGCTGTAGTCAGTATAGTTTGCAAATCCCCCGAGAGAAGAATGTATTATTAAAAATATTTGGATGGCTGCAGTCTCTCGTTTGTTAATAACTTTTTTTTATGCATGCAGGGTGTCTCTGTGTCAGAAAGATCTAAAGATAACAACAACAACAAAAAAGAGAGGAAGGGAGGAAAGGATAAAAACAAGCCAAGAGTCTGAAGTCTGAGAATATTCACGTCTGAATTGCAAGTTTTGAGTTCAGTTCCCACCTGATTAGGCAGGGCATTTGTATAGACTGCAGAACATATAAAACAGGCAGTAGAGAAAAGAGATTGATAGCCCTACAGAGTTACACTTTGATGGAGAAAACATTCAAAGTGCACATGGCAGTAGTGACAGGTCTAGTACAGAGACTGAAAAAAGAGGAGGAAAGAGTTTTGATAGTAGGAAAACAAAATGAGTCAGAAAGCTGTACCTTAGTTCCTGGGTTACCCTTGACCCATCTGTGCTTTCTCTGGTCAGCTCACTGGAATGCTGGAGCACTACTAATGCTGGAATGAATTAGGTTTGGGGAGGGTTGGAGAGGAAGGGGACAAGTCTTGGGGATGCTGTGGAGAAGCAGATGGGTTGTGGGAGAATGAGAGAGGAGGAAAGAGAGTAATTGAAGGATGTAAGCTTCAGTGAACAGGAATAGCCATATCAGCAGCGACAGAAGGAGGAAATGAGCTGAGGATATGGGAGAAAAGTTGGCTGATCTTGGTCATACCACTGGATATGTTTATGTTTGGAATGTGATGCCTTTAATTCTGTTGGCAAATTGGTTTATTTCAGACTCAAATCATTACAGTTTGCTTGATGGCGGCTTCTTTTTCTGATATTAAATCTGTGATGCTGCATTCAAGACACCTTTGTGCTCCTCTAGGAACTATGTGGATGTATGTTCAGAAGTAGTAACTCCCAGGAAATTAATTTTGCCATTTCTTAGCTCCTAGGTTTCTTATAAAATAATTTGAAAAGTAAATGTTTATCCTGTATATGTCTGTGTGCCCACTTGAACCTCTGAGGTCCTTTGGGAATTTTTCCCTTGGTAGTACAATTTTTTTCACGTGTTAAACTCAGGCTTCTGTGTTCAGAGCTGCCAGTGAGTCACACTGGGTGTCTGACCCAGTGAGCTCAGTCCTGCTGTTTGACTTCATATAATTCATTTCATAACTGAACTACAGGGCCAACAAGGTGATCAGAAGGATGGAGTACCTCTCCTATGAAGAAAGACTGAGAGAATTGGGATTATTCACCCTGGAAAAGACAAGGCTTTGGGGTTACCTGATTGCAGCCTTCCAATACCTGAAGGGAGCCTACAGGAAAGATGGAGAGAGACTTCTTACAAGGATATGTAGTGACAGGCCAAGGGGGAATGGCTTCAAATTGAAAGAGGAGAGGTTTAGATCAGATACTAGGAAAAAATTCTTTACTGTGAGGGTGCTGAGTCACTGGCACAGGTTGCCCAGAGAAGCTGTGGATGTCCCATCCCTGTTCAAGGCCAGGGTGGATGAGGATCTGAGTAACCTGGTCTAGTGAAAGGTATCCCTACCCATGGCAGGGCTTTGGAAGTAGATGACCTTTAAGATCCCTTCAATCCAGGTCATTCTGTAAAAAAAGAGACTGCCTAAAGAAAACACCTCTTGAGAGGGAAAAAGCTGGGTTGGTTTTTTTTTTCCCCTTATGTTTTTAATAAACCTGACAGTGATTTGAGATCCTATCACTTTGGAATTGTGCCCTGCTCTTTTCCAAATTGCTTTCTCTCATCCCTACCTTGCATTTTGTTTTGTCATAGTTTCAAGAACTGTAGAGCTCTAGTTTCTTACTCAATAAACTAGTTTAATGGGTTTTTAGTGGGGGTTTTTTCATATTAAGACAAGAGAAATAAGTTAGGGATGTGAGAAATCACCCTTCTAATGGAAGGGGATCTTGTTCGGCACAAGGGGGCAGTCATGTTATATATGAAATTTTCCCTACTTTGGAGTTAGTCAACTATGGGTTAATAGGCAATTGGGTGACTAAATCAGCATTGTAGGGTGGCGTGAGTGCAGTCTTACATTTCAACAGGTTTCACTGATGCTCCAAATAGAGCGTTTGCCAGAATTTTAGGAAAGATTTATTTGTAATCCTTATTTTGAAGGATAAAAAAATCTAAGTGTGTATGATAAACTGTTTTAGTCTCAGAGGTTAAAAATACATATGTATGTATGTGTGTGATAATGTCAGTGTTAGATAAGATGACTGCAATACTTTCCACACTTGTCTCGCCTACAGACATCTCACTCAAGTGTTAATATCACCTCAGGATTGTGGAATAAGAGGAAATCTAAACATAATACACCTTTTGAAAACTCTAGATACAAAGGATTTTAGTTGGAAAGTGTACTTGGTTTAAAAGTTGTTGATCTCTGAGATGGATTGAGTAGGAGATTGCTCCAAATTTGTTTTGGACATGAGATAGGATAGTTCTCAGGAAGCCTTATTTCCGTCCTTCTCATGCCTGCTGCTTGCACTCCTAAAGGCCAGTTGGGTGATGTTCAATACAATTACTGAAGATTCAGTACAATTACTGTGATCAGGGCTTGTTGGGAAGCATTAAAACTTAAAGTTGGCCAGATAAGTGATAGCGTTTTCTCTCAGTGATTCTGCTTTGTGTTTGAATGATCCAGCTACTCCCAATATGAATATGAAACTGTTTGATTTGCCTTGCAGGTGAAGTTGCATTAGCACAGGGCTCCAGAATTATAGTTTTAAAGTAAAGTGATTTTATTCCTAATCTGTCATGACACATTATGAGAAAGTCTTGCAACATAGGTCTTGAGCACAGCTTTGCACACAAGTTTCAAACATAGGTCCATGGTGAGAATAGGTCTCAGAAGAGAATGCAGGGTGGAAAAGAAGTTAACAACTTAACATGTTATCTAACTCTAAGTTTGGAATCTGTTTCCTGTTAAGAGAGAACACATATTTAAAAGCTGATAGACCTTTAGTATTCTGCTGCTGAACAAAGTTACCTATAGCATTCTGTCACTTTAGCATGTCAGAATCTCCGTGGTTTCTGGAAACTATTAAAAGAAAAAGGAAAAACCCTTGAAAGATGAGGCAGAATGTTATAAATAGTGGTGGAACCACTGAGTCCTCAACTGTATATTAAACAGGGTGTAAGTGACTCAGAGGGGTGATAATCCTGAAGTTTATGTTGCCATCTCCTAGCGCGTCTCACTTGAGGTCATTATTGTAGAAAGCAGGCTTTTCCTTGGAAAATTATGATACTTGGGAAGTTACATTTTTTTAATATTTCCTTATCGTGGCTCATAGCATTTTGCTATATATTTTTGGGGGGGCTGAATATTAGTTTCATTGCATATGGCATACTTTGCTGCCATGAAAGAATAAAAAGATTCAGATGATTTATCCTTCATGAGTTCCCTTATTTTAACTTCCTTAGCTACGTTGGATCAAAAAGAAAAAATTGGGTAGAAGTGCATACGCTGCTGCATAGGGTTATGTGATCCTATTGTCTCCATGTCCCCCACCCCCAGATGACTTTTGACCTTGTTGTCTGGCCTTACCTTAATTTCATAGGAGTTAAGTCTAAATGATACTCAGTTTAATTACCTAAGCAGTTGTGTAGGAGAGAAAGAAGAGGGAAAGCTCACAGGTGGTTCCTCCACTGAAGTGAAAGTCTTACAACATACAAAGGGAGCTAAACAACCAGGTTTTGTAAATTCTCCTGTGCATAAAACTATTTCTTTCATTAGAGAGAGGATGAGATATTATCGAAGTTGAGAGCTGGGAAATGCCTATAATTTAATGAAGTGAAGCCCTACATGAGTAAAGATGCTGGTATACTCCATGTGAGCAATGAAATTGTGAGGGAGGTGGCTGTGACAGGCTGCTTTCTGCAACTGTGTTTGCAGTTCTTGTGGTAAGCCAGTATCTTTACAGCAACTGAATGACTGACAGGAGACAACCCCTGTCCTTCTGATAATTTTTCTGTTCTTCTTGACACGTGGGTTCAGATTGATTTCATATGACAGTTTGATGGACATTTCAATTCAGGGAATGAATATTTCACTCTCACTCAAGGCCAAACTAGTGAGATTACACTAACCTTGAACTAGGTATTTCTACTTCCATCATTTGTCTGCTTCCAATGTGAAATCATGTATGTTCTACTCCAGGTGATAGAGGGGAAAAGTAGATATAACAGCTCTGTTTGGGACAGATGGGGAGAAAGGTACTGCAGCAGTTCTTTGACAATGTAAGGCTTAGAGTATCAGTTGAAGTAATTAATTTTTCTGACAGCAGTCAGTATGTTTTACTTATCTCCATTAAAGGACAAAACAAGTGAGGTGTACGTGAGGCCTGAACAATTTTTTTCTTGAAATTACATCTGATAACAATTTTGTAGTAGTCCATCACTGACTCTTCTCCAATACTTGTTCCTCTAAGCTGTTGCATCTGAGCTCTGGTTTTGATGCATTCATGAGAGGGAAAGCGCTGCTGCCTTATGGGCAGGGAAGTAAGCTGCAGAATGTACTGATTAGTCTTGGTTTATTAAAGGTGGGGGAGGATGTTCTTAGGAACCTTCCTATAAGATTGTTAAACTACATTTTTTATCAAATGGAAATAGTTAAAGGTTTTTTCATCAGTTTGTCATGGGACTTGGCAAACCCATGGATAAATTGGTGGCTGGATTCCTTTGTCCCTTCTTTTCACCAGAAAGACAAAGTACATATTTTCGTAATCTGTCTTGTATTTTTAAAAATAATTTACATCTACCTTTTTCTCTTGTAAATCTTTGCTATAGGATAAAAGTTGTCAATATCTGAAGGATGAGAATCAAAGTGGTAGCATGTATATTTTCAGAAGTTCAGTTTTAACTTGGGCAGAGGCTCATTTATAATCCCCATTGGACAATGCGTTTGTTCTCTTCGACAGTTGAATAAGGGGAAAAGACATGTTGAAAAATGTGTTCCTGTCCTCTTTTTCTGTGTGCTTTTCTCTACATCTGTGCTTAGCAGAATCCCTCAGGGTATCCTGGATTGTATTTACCAGGAAGAAAGAATACCTGATTAGACTAGCATTACTCCTCCTGATTATGGTGTCATCAATTAACTTATATGACTCAAAAGTGAAGCTTGCCAGTCAATTTTAAAGCTCTGGATAATGAAACTCAGGAAGTTTGTTCCTACGGCAAATTTCTTCAACCTTTGTTTAAAATAGTATAAAATAACTTCCTTTAATTGGGGAAATACACTGTTGGCAAAAGGCAGGGGCAAAGTATAACTCTTTAAACATTAGAAAACATGAGTCCATCGTATTGGACAAGTTAGAACTGGTTTCTCCACACATCCAATAGTAGACAAATGGCATCAGTGTAATAATTAAAGCTTAATCCATGTAGTCATAAGCTATTATAAGTAATTGCGACTATTGCAGCCTATGAGTTTTGCTTTTCTTATCTTTCAGAGTGGGTTTTTCTTTCCCCTCCTTAAAGGAGGGGAAATGCCTCAGTGCTTTTGAAGGGCTGGTAGGACAGCTTGACAGTTATGTAAGCAGCTGTCTGCAAAAATTCATTAAATGTCTGATTGTGCATGGCCATGTCTGACCCTTGGTGTGCTCATGCTGAGCTTTCCCCCCGCCAGCTACCTTCTCGTCTCTGGCTGATATTGTGGATATTCATTTACAGGGATGCTGACTTCACTGGTCCTCCTCACAGGAAAGTATGCCATGATCCCTTTAACTTTGTAGGCAGGGGTTCACATTTTTCTGTGAAATTCAAAAGGAATTTGGTCTCTGAATGGTGTGGCTTCACAGAAGAATGAATATGGTCCCATACACATATTTGCTTCTTGCTACTTTTCTGTTTGAGGTTCTTCCATTTTATTAGGCGATATTCTAAGAGATCCAGAAAGTGGGCGATTTTTAATGTCCAACTTTACCTGATTCTACGTTTGAAAGTACTGGTGTTTACCTACCTACTGCACACCCCACTGTGTCAATGAGAGAATTATAAGCAATTCTAACATAAAGGAAAGCTGTAGATTTTTAGTATTGCAAGAGGTGTTCAACAACTGACATATGTGGAGTTGGTGACTTCACATCTTGTGCTTATTCTGTGTTATATCCCTTTATCCATTTCCTGTATTCAGATTTTTCATTTTTCAACATCATAGTTCCATTTAGTTTTCTTCCTTAAATGAAATTTCATCAAGACTTCTAAAACAGATCTCACAGCTCATGCATTTCTTAACTCTACCTATGCGATGATGCCATTTATAGCCAAAAGAGGCTTAAGAATAATGTGGGGTTCCTTCTGGCTTCTCTTAAGATTGTTAATAGTTTGTTTTCGTGGTTTGTTTTGGGTTTCTTTTTCAAAAAAAATCCCCAAGTTTGGTTGTAGCTGAGAGGCTACAGGACTAAATCATGCCAAGGCTGGAGCCACTAGACTTAGTCAATATCCTAAAGATATGCTACAATTGAAAGTTTTTGGGAAACATTTTCTGAGAACGAGGTATGGTGGAACCAAAAGGATTGTTCTAAGGTTGCAGAAAGCTGCCTGGCTGTTCTTTCTGCTTCTTCTGCCCTTGTAGCTGCACTGATAATTCTATTTATTGCTTCAACTGAGTATTGTATCATGCATTTTATTGGACAGTAATTCTGGTCTTGACCATCCCATGCTTCCCACAAAACAGCAGACACTCTCGGCTGAGTTGGCAATTAAGCCAAAGGAAGAATACACCACTTTTGGGAGTAGCTGTCTTCTGAACGTGTAGCCCCCAAATTAGGTAATTGGTTAAGCACGCACTTTGAGTGCTTTCTGAGTGTTAATAGCTTCAGCGGAGGTAACGTTTTGTTTAACATGCAGCATGTGCCTGCATGTGTTGCTGAATCAGATCCAGCTGAATCCCTGTAAATGATCAGGGATTAGAACTGAGATTCTCCAATTCTCTTGTTTGGACTGTGTCTGCCAACTATGAGCCAGGTTGAGTAATCATAGCATTGCCAGCCTCAAAAAGGTCATAAATTGTGAGTTAGGCCCTGCTGAATCACAAGACTTAAGGAAGTATCAGCATCTCTTTTTAACCATTTGTTTTCTTAGCCCTTTGGCTACACATAGTTTTAAGCCCTTCCATAAAGTCAGAAGTACACTTAAAATTTTGAAGGTGTTCCCATAAATCCTTGAAGGTTCCATCCTTCAAGTTTTTTCTTGAATCCTTTCTCTTGATCTGTATATAATCTTTTTCTCTCTCACACACACAGCCCATGTCTTTGTTTACTTTTGTCACCCAGAGAGAGGACACCAGATCAGTTGATGGCTTTGGAGAGGGAGGAGAGTTCTGGTGTCTTGGAGTATTCTCATCTATGCAAGAAACCTTTGTTATTTTACCAGTTAAAACAATTTTACTATAACTTTGTGTCTGCTTTGGCTGGTAAATACCTAGAATTTTGAATCTGTAATGTTTGTGAGTTTATCTCATAGGAAGTATGCCAAGAATCAACAGTGGTTGCTCTATTGCCTGGGAAATTCGGGCAAAATGCTTCCATTTTTGCAGTGGTGTAGCAGGAATTATGCAGCAGAAGTAAAGGGAAAAACCACCAGCTGTTTGAGGTGGGGTAAACTGGAGGACATCTGAGCCCAGAGCCAAGCAGACCCCTCAGCCTGGTCTGTGTCCAGTGAGGACACTTTACCCTGATGGCGTGGAAGGCTGGGGGTGTGTGTATGGATAAATGTGTGTGTATGTTAATTTACAAACTCATTAATTCAAGTGAGCACTTCCCTTTTTCTACACCATTTATTCCTCTCTGCTTTTAAGCTGATTTGTGCTCCTTAATTACTCTTGTACTTTTGGCAGCTTGAGGTGCCTTTTGTGCAGGGAAATCTGATTCTGTTTTCTATCTAATCTATGACTTGGTTTGCATTTTGTTAATATTATGAAGAGATTTTCTGCAGTGAGCTATGCTGACCTCCTCCCCCACCCCCCCAGCATTTTATGTCTTTAAAATTTTCTGGCAATATCTATTTTATTTAATCTAGAAAAAACGTGTCCGCTAGGTTTGTCCTTCCTTTCTACTTGGCTGCAACAGGAGGCGTATATTTTGTACTGTTGTCATAAATTGTGATTCATTTATTAATAATTTCTGCTTAAAACCTCCGTGCCTTGCATGCATGCTCACAAACACACTCACTTATTTCTCTCTGGGAAGTATATAATGCTTTTCTGAAAGCCAGAGCAGAAGTGTTTGTGGACTCGGCCCAAAGGTAGGCAGCGGGTAGCTCGTTTCCCGCCCAAATCCCGAGGTTTGCTCTGCATTCCAGTGCTGTGCCGTGTATTTGTCGTCCGAGCGCAGACACATGTTCAGTCTAGCAGCTCCTCTTTCAGCCAGTGTTTGAGCAGCGGTTAAAAGAAGATGCACTCATGTGGAAAATCCTGGCAGCAGGCACCCTGGATTGTGTTACAGCAGCTGTCCTCAATGGGAAGGCATTGATGTTTACAGTGTGTGTTTTTCCATGGAATTTTGTTTGCCTGCCGTATATATACAACACAGGCTATTCTTCTCTGTGATGTGTTTTTCAGTGCTTTATACACAGTGGTAATATTTATATATTAAAGGGCAATGCAGATGTAAGGCAGACATGGGCTTGAAAACATTCGCAATTAAAACTGATATGTAGTAACTTAGATTAATCAGCATCTTTGAAAACAGACAGAAAAAGAGGGGCAGTAAAAAGCCTTGCTGATCTGAAACACGCAATCTTTCTTCAGCATAATATTGAAAAATCTTGGTAAGAACAGTGAATGCTTTTTTAAAGAACCTATTTGTCAGCAAATTAATTAGTAAATTCTTTTTAATTGATAAGAGTTATTTTTTTTTCTTTTTTTTTTGCATGGAGCCTCGGGGTGGTGGTGTAATCTGAATTGCAAATGGTTTAACTGACAGTAACAATGTTGGATGTCTTGATACAGGATGAATAACCCTCTTTGCATTCTTTTTCCGAAAATACAAATGTAATGTGGTATCACTTTTTCATAGATATTTTTAGTGGATTTGTCATTTCAGCACCTAGGCCATAACTGGCGCAAGTATAAGATGATGTCACTTCTGCCTCTGTCATACTTCCATTTATTTTTAGGGGAGGAAATATTTTCTGGATCTTTTTCACTTACTGAGGTCATGGAATCCTTAAGGTTGGAAAAGATTGCCAAGATCATTAAGTCCAACCTTAGACCAATTACTACCATGCCAACTAAACCAGAGCACTAAGTGTCATGTCCAGTAATTTCTTGAACACTTCCAGGGATAGTGACTCCACCACTTCCCTGGGCAGCCCATTCCAATGCTTAACCATGCTTTCAGTGAAGAATTTCTTCCTGATGTCCAGCCTGAACCTCCCCTGGCACAACTTTGAGGCCATGTCCTCTTGCCCGGTCACCTGGTACCTGGGAGAAGAGGCTGACACCCACCTGGCTGCACCTTCCTTTCACGCAGTTGTAGAAAGTGATGAGATCCTGCCTGAGCCTCCTTTTCTCCAGGCTAAACATCCCCAGCTCCCTCAGCCACTCCTCATAGGACATTTTCTAGACCCTTTCCCAGCTTCCACTGCCCTTCTCTGGACTCGCTCCAGCCTCTCAATGTCTTTCTTGCAGTGAGGGGCCCAGAACTGGGCACAGCACTCAAGGTGTGGCCTCACCAGTGCTGAGTGCAGAGGGACAATCCCTGCCCTGGTCCTGCTGGCCACACTGTTGCTGATCCAGGCCAGGATGCCATTGGCCTTCTTGGCCACCTGGGCACTGCTGGCTCATGTTCAGCTGCTGTCACCAGCACCCCCAGGTCCTTTTTCACTGGGCAGCTTCCCAGCCACTCTGCCCCAGCCTGTGGCACTGCCCGGGGTTGTTGTGACCCAAGGACAGAACCGGGCACTTGGCCTTGTTGGACCTCACACCATCGGCCTCAGCCCATCCATCCGGCCTGTCCAGATCCCTCTGCAGAGCCTCCCTGCCCTCCAGCAGGTCAACACTAACACCCAACCTGGTGTGTCTGCAGACTGACTGAGGGGCTCCCAGCTTCTCCAGGAGAATCCCGTGGGAGACGTACCAAAGGCTTTACTGAAGTCCAGGTAGACAAGATCCGCAGTGGGCCTTGCATTGTTTTCCAAAACTGTAGTTCAGCAAAATGCTTTGATGTGCTTGCTCGAAATTAGGCAGCTGTTGGCTTGCATAGGATTTAAGCACTACCTTAATTGGGATTTAGAGTATCAAATGATCTGTAGCTTATGGATAAGAAAACACTATTTTTTCCCCTAGGCTCACGCCCATAACAAGTTGGATATGAATTAAGTCTAAAGCCATTTCCACATCTGTTTGACACCCTTGGATCATTCCAAGACCCATCTGTCCTAACAGCACCATTTTGCAATGCAGTGAGGTGTATAAAAGGAAGAGAGCAGCTCAAGACAATCAGATCTTTTGTATACTTCATAATAAAAAGGAGCTGTACCATGCCTGTGTAAAATGGAATGAGCATCATGAACACCATGTATTCTATCTGAATATGTTTCTCTAAGCTCCAGAAGCATCAGCCTCTGGGTTGGATCACTTGCTGTTTCGTTGTTGTGATAGGATGTAGATAAAAATCTGAAGTCAAGTACTGTAGTTGCTCTTTGGCAATAGACGCTCTGAAAAAATTGGACAATGGTATTTTAAGTAGCATTTGGATAACCATATTCAGTACTAGATGTACGATTTTCGTAGGTTTACAGAAAGAAATAGTGTCTTTGTGTACAGGTCAGCCAGACTCCAGAGTCTTCCCAGAGACAAAATCACACCCAGAGGCTTGCAGTCTGGCATAATTAATGAACATCATAAAAAAATCCCACACAAATGAAACACAGATTTTGTGATGTGGTCTGTTTTGGCTTTTTATAAGAAGTCAGTATTTGTTATTGGGACTTCAGTCCAGATGCTGAGGTGGTGCATCCAAACAAATCACTGTGTTACACAGTGAGATGGTCTCTACCTGTACTGCAAGGAGCTTGAGTTTCAATCATTTCCTAGCTTTCTGCTGTTAAAAAAAAAAAACAAACAAACCCAAACCCCAAATTTTAGTTGTAAAAAACTTTATTTTCAAGTAAAAGACTTTGCAAGTGTAGCCATGTCAAACCTTTGCATCTATTCCAAGCATTTATCAAAGACATGTAGTGTCAGCAGGAGGCTTTTACTGCACTGTGGCTGTAACAAAGCCCAAAAAAGTGGAAGGTGTACAGGGCTGCAGTTCAGACAGTGTTCCTTAGGCATAAAAAAGAATTTATTTTTACTAGTACCTCACACAGTCAAGCAGTCATAGTTAGTTTCAGCCAAGTCTTCCTTCTCTTTGATCTCTGTGCTGCCTGCTATTATAAGATACTGAATTATCACCACCTCCCTCAGGCTGTCTCAGAAGTTTACAGATGCAAACTTTCAAATCAGTTTATGTTCAGCTGGTTTCCCCTTACTCCCTAACATGGCAAAACAGCCAAAGCAGAGTTCACAAAAGAGAAAAACAGTAGTGCAAAACACTTAATATATAATCACCTGTTTCTTTTTAAAATCTTTCCCGAAGGAATATTGTTTACTTCTTAATATTAATCTATGATGAAGGCAGAGTCCCTTTGCAACTTGCATTTGTGGTAGGGCATTTATGTATAGGCATTGCAAACAGTGATGATTGTTTCTAAAGATTTCAAGGCAATTAATTTGTGTGTTTGTTTTTGTTTGTGTGCCTGTGTAGCTGTACCTGTGCCATCAGCTTTGGCCAAAGCATTAGCTCAGCAACAGGAGCATTGTGTGGAAAATCAGACCTATGTGGATATGTGGAATTGCATGTTGACATTTTCACCAAATTGCTTCCCTTTTTTTTTTACTTTTGCTAGAATTATTAAAGATGTAACCGCAGAGCTTCTTTTACAAAGTGCAGATCCATACTGCTGTCAGCTTTCATAGCATTTCTCATATGTGTTGTGGCCTTGAAAGCAGTTTGACAATAAATAATGCAACTCCAGTTAGGGAGTTTGGTTAAAAAAAAAAAAGAAGTAAGAATCTGGTAATTTTATTTTCAGAGAGAAAAGTTGCTGCCTTTTCCATTCTTTACTCTGGGATTTGAAACAAACTAAAGTAATAGCTTGAAAGCTTTTTAATTTCCCGAATGTGTCTTTCATTACCAAGAACGCTTCTAAATTCTATTGCTAAACCATCTAATCTTTAAAGTTCTGTGAGTGTAGGCAACTGTGAGGGAAGCTGCATAATTCAGTGGTGAAGTCATGCCTGATTCATTGGCCATTATTTATTATACAATAATTTCTGTAGTTCCTAAAGATGATAATCCTAGCGATAAGCATAGATGGGAAGTCAGCAATCTTTGGACCAGGAATGAGATGATCAGCATTACATGCTAGAGTAAAATCTGGTAGAAGTTCCACTTAGAAATGCTGTATTTAATACAGACTGTCTTTTTAAAAGATGGCCCTAATGAGCTTTTAAAGCTTTTTTTTAACCAATTAATTCTAAAAAAAGTGTAAAAAAATTATAATTAATTTTTGTGTCTTCACTATTACTGGGTATGTTTTTTGACACTCTATTCTTCCCTGCTCTTCTTAGCTTTTCTTATTTTGGTTCATTAATGTAATTTAACTAAAAAATGCTTAGGAAATTCTGAGGGCATAGTGCGTGGTGCAGGTGGCTGATACAGGCTTCCCACACTCAGCTTTTCTGTATCTCAGTAGTGTAACCTGTGTATTCCTGTCCTTCAACTCTTCTTAGCTGGCAGTCTGTGGCTCCAAGTAGTGACAACCTGTATTGTGTCCTCGAGAAGATGACAAATAGCAGCTGGAGACTGGTTTGAGAACAACTGCATTTATTTTCATTTGAAACATAATCTGTGCCTCCTCCCCCTCTCCTTTCCCCACCGTGTTTTGAATAGAGCACTCAGGGAAGGGAAGGAGAAAAGAAAAGTTTGGCTGACACTTGTTTGCCTTGGGTTTAGTTCAGCAGCATCTGTGGCCTCAGCAGAGCGGGCAGCCCTGGGAGTTGGTAGCTCGGTGCTGAGAAGCAGTGAGTTGTGTTTTGTGTGCTGCAGTGCAGGCAACGTTTAAATCCGTGTTCAGTGGTAGCATTCCTTTGTTGTGAGAGAGGAGGTGGGTATTCCTCGCTTCATGGAAGTCAGTGGGGGTTTTGCCAGAAATTTGAGCAGGCCTTAGATTTTATGCAGAGTTTTTAGCGTTGTTTTGTTTGTTTCCAGGATTTGTCCCGAGCTGTATCCTTATGTGCCAGCACTGTCTTTAGTCGCTGCTCTGCTCCGTGTGTGATGGCATAGTCAGAACCTGGTGCCTGAGTGGCAATGCTGCTAATCTAATCTGTGCATTTGGGATTATATTTTTTAAACTGACCTGAAAGCAGTGCACTCTGAATTCCTTCAGTACCAAAGCTGGGGTTGAAATTGAACGTGCCAGAAAACAACCCAGCAGCTGTCACTAAATAATAAATGGTGCTGCAAGGAAGGGAGGGCTGATTACTGGGGCAGAAGTGCAGGTACGCATTATGGATGTGCTTCTTAGAAACCAGCCGGCAGAAAGCTGGATATAAAGACACGGACTAAAATAAAAAGCTTCACATACTCTCCTTAGGGACACGAGAAGCATCTGACACATCCCGTTTTCTGAGTCAGAACCTGGCATGGCGTAATGCCACGCAAAGCAGGCACATGCTTTGGAGTGCATAGAAGCCTCAGAACAGGGCAGTTCAAAGATATGTCTCTATTCAACAATAAAGTAAGCACTTCATGCTAAATTAGGAACATATACGATCTAAGTACTGGTTTTATTCTTAGTAACTCTTCCAGTACCAGTTTGCCACAACTTGCTTAAAATTTACAGCAATTACAGTTTCATTTGTTCTCATGATACTTAAGTGGTATTCTAAACTAATAATAGTTTTACGTTTGTATGTTAAAAAAAAAGCTCTTGATAGGAGATATTTGGTAAATTATGCATGTCAGCTAAATGCGAAGTTGAATGAAAAGTTAGCACTGCAGTACTGACCATTCACAGTGTTCATTCCGGTCACTAAGTAGTGCAGAGCTTTCTAGCAATTGAGA
Organism: Dicrurus megarhynchus; assembly: GCA_013399195.1. Taxonomy (NCBI): domain Eukaryota; kingdom Metazoa; phylum Chordata; class Aves; order Passeriformes; family Dicruridae; genus Dicrurus; species Dicrurus megarhynchus. The sequence continues at coordinate 803,824 of VXAD01003445.1, forward strand.
ATGAAGATATAAAATTAAACTCGAAGAAATTTAATGTAACTGTCCATTTGAAACGTGAAAAAAATAATCAGGAGCTTTTTTTCAACCTTTTAGTTAAAATCTTAATTTAGCAAATGTAAAGTAAGCTTTTAAACAAAATTTGATTAGAATTTTCCTTAAAAACTATAGAATGAATGTCTCAGGATAGGAAATTGTGAATGATGCCCTTATTTAATTTTAAGGAGAATACCCATTTTTACTATCCTTTTAGTTTCCGCTAGTGGAAAACTATTGTAGAGATTATCAAAGTACATTAAACCCTGAGAAAGAGCTGACAGCAATGCCAGAAACTGTCCTGGACTACTTTACTGTGCAGTTTGATGAACAGTGATGTTTACAATTTGTCGTGTAGTTTGTGGCCTCAGGCAGAGAGCTGTACCTGAACTGTTTCACTGCTTCTCTCTCTTTCCTCTGACTATGAAAGAATTGTTGAGTTACCTGTGCCTGCTCCAGTGCTTGAACTTTTTCAGCACATGCAAGAGCTTTTCAAAACAGCATCCTCAAGAAGGAATGGATTTTATTTTGAAAATCTTATTTCCATGAAAAGATTTTCTCTGTGGCACATTTACATACTTTCTGCTAGTATTTACCATCTTCATTCTTTCTGGGTTAATTTCTGAAGTGGTATGTACATTTTGTAGGGTGTATAGGTGTATCTTTAAGGTTAAGCACATTACAAATCATATCCTTACTGAGCAAACAACTTATGCATCTCCTGAAATCTAATTAAAGTTGATGGGATTGTTGACATGCTTAGAATTAAGCACATTCTTGAATGTTTTTCTGAACTGAGACTACTGTTTTGACATAGTATTTTAGTCAGTTCTGGAAGCAGAATGTATTAACAATTTGCTGCCTTGAATGTCTCATAACCATGGTGAACTCTTCTCCACGAAGGAGACAGTGTGATGTACAGTGTGCACCTGGTTTAGTGGAGATTAAGAATGCTGTTATTGCAAAAGAGAAACCAAGTTTGCCGGGTTTTGTGGCTATTGTTGTTGTTTTGAAAAATTCAGGTTTAATTCAAATGCTGCCTTTAAATCAACCAAAAACCATCTGTGATGCTTACAAAATAATGAACTTCTGCAAGTTATTCTGAACTAGAGCTCTGCTAGTTCACAGTCTGAGCAGTTCAGAACTGGTGCACTGACCGTTGAATTGAAGACAAGTAAATCAAAGCCGCTTTTCCTGTCACACATACTTGTGTTAATCCTACTACAAGAGACCAAGCAGAGACGCAGTAGGTGTTCAGAATTGCTGAAAAGTTCAAAGTGTGCGTTCCCGGTAGGATGCGGTGACTCCAGGGTGCACTGGCTTTCAAAGGGTGATGTTGCAGCCTCGCAGAAAGGCTCTGCTCCTTTCGGGCTGCTTAAAAGGTACTCTTAGATTTGGTAGGAAGAAGGCTGTGGAAAGCTGAAAGGGAATGTCTGACAGCCAGTGTGGCTACTGTGGCTTCTGAATACTTTATTTTAACATATTCCGCCGCAACCACTTTATGAACAATTCACACTTAACAGAAGTCAAAGAAGGAAGAAAACCCTTTAGATCATCTTGGCTGATACTCTTTCCAGTGCAGGATTGTATCCTACTGTATTTTCCTCTGGTGTCCATTTTTATCTGACTCAAGTGATAATGCTTCCCCTAAGAGACTGTTTCACAGTCTAGTGTATTTTACTGTTAGGAAATTTTCTGATGCTCTGTAAACTAAATTTAACTTTATGTAAGTTCAAACCATTACTGCAAGACAAATCTCTAGGAATTTAAGCTAAGTGATTCCCATTGCTGTCCTTGGGAGTTTACACAGTTCAGGTACCTGTAAATCTTACAATTATGCTATTTAAGAAACAGTGTTACTGCATACAATTTTTTCACAAAAGAACTCCAAACCACACAACAATAGACAAACAAAAAAACACCACCACAAACAACAAAAAAAAAACCAACCCAAAACCAGTTGAGTGTTCATCAACCAGAAGTTTTTCCATTGTAACTGCGTAAAAGCTTGTTGTGAAATTCAACCCCGTGTTTGTAACAGCTTCTGGCTCATCTGTGTAGCCTGTGCTGTTTATTTATTTTAAAGGTAACGGTGTACACTGAAATACAGGAGACACACGAAGCTGCAGGCAGGGGTGGTTTGGTTTGTGGTGGTTTTGTTCTTTGGGGTTGTTTTGAATCCCACATTGGACTGTTTAGTTTTGTTCCAGATGTTAAAAGGGATTGCAGCCCCTTTACAATAGCCTGGTAACTCGAGAGCTGTAAAACTGACTGATTGGCATATTCCCAGTTTTTGGCAGATGTGTGTAGACTGCAGCATCTCTGACCTGAGGTATGGAAGAAACGAAGAAAGAAGGGGTAAAACAAACATTTGTTGACACTGCTATTAACTCAGTGGGAATCCAGCATACCCTCAAACCATCAAACCCTTGCTGTATCTAGGACACAGGGACAAAGAGACCCAAGTGCAGTTACCAAACTGTGTTACGTTCAACGCCCAGCTGCAGGAGAATGCAACGTGGGAAATGATTCTGTGGAGTCTGATAGATCTCTAACACAGATCTAAAGTAACAGACACAGGAATAGGATTCACAGTGCTTACATTAGCCCCCATGAACGCCTCTTGCCTGTGCAAATTGCATGGATGTGTGGCTGGCCCTGGCCTGGCAGCTCAGCCTTTGGAGGTACCCTTTTGCACCATGTGGCGTGACTGTGAATAGATAAAGATGTCTGCAGTTGTATTTCGTAGCTGCTTTCTAGGAGAACTCCTTTAAAATGCTCTTGAAACCACAGCTCTGGCTTCCTTAGGCTGTGATTGGTCTTAAAATACACACCTCTGTGCCTAACACAGACCCAGCATTGTGTTTCCTTGGTAGAGAAGGAGTTAGGAAGAGGTAATTGTGGAGTCGTAAGAGAGAATGAGGGACTGATAAGAGCCCTGGAGTTGGAAGGCTGGTGTGATAGTGTGTCCCTGCTGCCTTTCCTCCAATTACTGACTGAAATGGCTCATCTTAATTAGAAACTTCCTGGCAGCTGTGGATAATCTTCAAGGTTGTAGTGCCTCATTTTACTACCTTTGTCTCTCTAGTCTGCTATTAATAATGTGTCTCATTACAAAATGAAAATCTTTGTCTTACTAAGTTAGACTTATAGAAAATGAGTGTTACACTCCATATTCTGAAATGTCTTTGGATGAACCTTTTTCTTTCCTTTTTTTTGCTATGTGTTTATCCAGTACATCTTGTGGAATCGTTGTGCTTGATTTAGATAGTTGACTTTACAAGTGCTCATTTATACTTCTGTATGCTTTACTTACATTATCTTTACATGGAAAAAGGTCAGTTCAGAAAGCTTCTTGCAGCTGCTGTGTAAATAGAACATTGCAGAATTGCTGGAATGTGCTCCATCTGAGATGCCAGAGCTGATAGCAATGCCCTGTTGCTTCTTTGGGAAGATAAAGGTTGAATCAGCATTGCAATTAAACACGGTGAATGGACTGTGGATCTTGTCTTTTCAAGGTAGCATTTGTTACAGGAGTCTCTGAAAGCACTGCTGGAGTTAAGCATCTGTAAGTACTTTTATTATAAACCCTTATTTTTATAGCCTTACAGCTTGACCGTAGAAATTTGCCCTCAGCAAGAATTTGGCACACAGGCTGCTGTCACCACAGGAGTCAAAGTTATATATTTATTATCTTCTCTTTCTTAAATCTAATTCATTTTAATTAAAGATGGGCTTTTGTTGCAGAATTTGGATCCAAATCTTAAACTCTCCTTTCCTAGGTTAGAGTATGTATAGAGTTGACACTTATTTTTGGGCCTGTCTTTTGTTTAAATTCAGCTGGCAACAGGCAGTGAATTAGTGTTAGATCCTTTTACTATTTTCTTTCAAAGAACAAGCTTTTTATTGTCAGTGTCCTTTCTTCCATTTAGCATGATGTCTTCAGAAATGTTAGATTTCTTTTTTAATATTGTATTTTGCAAAAAATCGAATGGCTTCTAGCTTTTGTTTTGTTTGGAAGAGAACAAAAAGTTGGAAGACTGGTGTTGCAACTTTGATATGACTTCCTGGGAAAACATTAGTCTGTACAGTTCATATTAATAGCTGTGTAACTCCTGGGTCTGGGTAATGACTTTTAGCTCTGGCTATCTCTGGAAGTGAGGTCAGGCTTCTCAGGAGGATTACAGGGCTGTGGTTTGTCTATGCATGAAGAAGACACCGAGGGCCAGAGCTCAATCACAGTAGAAACTGGCCAGTGCTGTTTCAGATAACAAGAAAGGCTTTATGAAGCACATTAATAGCAAGAGGAGGTCTAAAGAAAACACTGGACTGATCCTTGTTGAAGATGGTCACCTGCCTAATAGGGATGAAGAAAAAGCAGAGGCGTTCAGCGTGTATTTTGCCTCAGTTTTTGGTGATACTGATAGACCTTGGTCTGCCTGATCCCCAGAGCTGGAGGCCCATGAGTGCTGGGCCAGTGGCTTCCACTTGTGGACACTGAAGGTGTGAGGGACCACCTGTATCAGCTGAATGTTCACAAGTCCGTGAGGCTGCTGGGATTCATGCCTGAGTACGGAAGGATCCCACTGATGTTACAGCAGGACCCCTCTCCATCGGCTGCCAAAGGCCCTGGGAGCCCAGGGAGGTCTCTGCCAGCCACTTTATTCCTATTTACCTGGAGCGTGGGAGGAAAGACCCAGGAACCTGCAGGCCTGTTAGACCAACCTCAGTTCCTGGAGAAATTATGGAGAAGATTGTACTGGGTACTGTTGAAAGGTGTTTAAAGAGCAGTGCAGTCATCAGGTGCCATCGACATGGGTTGCAAAGGGAAAGTCCCATTTAGCTAATTTGATCTCCTTCTATGGGGAAGGGAAGGTGGTCAATGTATTTTTTTCTGCATTTTAGTGAGATTTTTGGTACTGTCCCTCACAGCATCCTTCTGGACAAGTTGTCCAGCTGTGGGATGAGGGGGTCCGTGGTGTGCTGGGTGAGGAGCTGGCTGAAGGGCAGGGCTCACAGGGTTCCCGTGAGTGGGGCTGTGCCTGGCTGGTGAGCAGTCACCAGTGCTGTCCTTAGGGCTCCATCCTGGGGCTGCTCAATGTATTCATCAAAGGTATGGATGCAGGAGTTGAATGCACCATTAGCAAGTTTGGTGATGGCACCAAATTGGAAGGTGCTGTGGACACTCTTGAGGGACAGGAAGCCTTGGAGAAGGATCTAGATAGATTGGGGCATTTCATAACAATTAATTACACAATGATTTTGCAATGATTAATGGGATGAAACTCCACAAATCAAATGCCAGGTTTTGCACCTGGGCTGGAGTACCACTGGGCATAAGTATCAATTGGGAGAGGGGTAGCTGGAGAGTAGCTCTGCAGAAAGGGATTTGGGGGTGCTCAGTAGCAGTCAGCAGTGTGTGCCCTCATAGCCAAGAGGGCAAACCCCATCCTAGGGTGCATGGAATACAGTAGAACATAAAAAACCCCTCCAAGTATTAGCTTGGGGACAGAGATTCTTTGCTGACAATGTGTGAGAAAGAGCTCCTTGTATTTGGAGCAGCTGACTAGTCATTCTCTGATATCCAATTGCTAGATACTTTGTTTTGCCTTTATCGTTTTAAAAATAGAAAGTATTTCAGAAAATATAAAAGGAATATTTTTTTGGTATAAATATGTTTTTTATATATTTGAAATTAAAAAAAAAATCAGTGAATCATCAGTTGCATCATTACTTTTCCTACGTAACTTGTTTTAGCAGCAAATCAGCTGCTCAGAAAGTGTCTTGTTTTTATCTTCGTACTTTAAGCTACTGGAACAGTCAAACCTTTGTTTAAACCATGGCAAACAGTCCGTATATTACAGTACTTCACCTGCTGCTTCCATGAAAGTTCATTGTGTTTGCTTGCCTTGCCCATAATCTAGAGTTCAACAATGCTCACTGCTCATCAAGGCATTCGTTTCCCCTTGTCCTTCCTTCCCTGTGCATTGACCATACTGAGTCTCGATGGTTTAGTATTAGAAGATTTTAATTGCAGTTTGTACCACAGACAGGTTTCTTTTGCCTAGTAAACCATTCTACGAGTGCTTTATCCACGGAATATGTCAGTGCTGTTCGTATCCAGGAGGCTGAAAACAGTAGTTTAAATCCTGGCATAAATCAGCTGTGTGCTTCTTCACTACCCTCACACTGACTTCTCATCCTATGCCTTTCCAATGGTGCATTCACATGTCTTCATTTTATAGAGTTTTCACTCTGTGTACTAAGTCTCCATCCTTATTCCAGATTAGTTTGGAACTGAAGATAGTTTATAGAAATAAATTCTCACTTAGATAATCCTGGTGATAAAGTCTGTGTCTGTTCTCTTGTTCCTGCCTTTGTTTCCTGTCAGTGTAAATACTGTTAGAATCTTGTACAAAACAAAGGCAGATAAAAATTACTAATATTTCATGTATCGAATAGGCCATTCATCTTTAATTACTGTGTAATTGCTTAATTGCTGTATAAAGGACAGTCTTCCATAAATGTGCAGTCTTGTTTTCAGGTCATGGCAGTTGGTTTCTGTGGTTATGTGACTGGGATGTTGTACAATAATGTGTTTTGGTGTGGCCAAGCACTTCAGACTAGAGCAATCTGAAGAAATTAAGTGATTGCTTTCCCACCATGATTCATGTTAAAGAAGAAAAGATTACAAGCGCATACAGAGCCAAGCATCTCCTAAATATTTTGGGCTTGTGTTATTGTTTTTTTTGCTGAAGGGGGTTAGATGAATTTTGCATAATAAAGTGATCACTTTGATATGAGTGGTTACTCTCAAAGTCACGTTCCAAACCTGTTTACTCATGCATAGTACAAACACAGGGTTTCTTCTGTTGAGCATTCTCTTCAACACATACTCAGTCCAATGGTACAAAAAAATGAATCTGACCCTTTGTGTATAGGCACAGATCAGCAGAAGCAATAATACTGTGCTTGCAACACACACTTAAAATGATCAGTTGTGAAATGTGTTATTTTTGGGATGTAAGGTAGATGAAAGAAAGTAATGTATTATTATTGTAGCTCTTGCTTCAACAATACAATCAAGATGGGTAATGATATTTTGTTTGTGCAGTGCTGTACTCCTGTCCATAGTTCATATGTATTTTCATAAACACGGCAAGCACCTTTCCTGCAGGGGCTATAAGTCATGTTGTTTCTGTGATGTTTTGGGTGTCAATAGCCAACAAATTAAAAAACCCTCCTGTTTCTTCACTGGTTTGAGTTTGTGCGTGTCTCCATTGACCCACTAGGTGTGTTTGAGTGGTTACAGAAGGGAACAAGAATTCCTTAAACACTGATCAATGGGTAAGTGGTGTTGGTGAAAGAGCAAAAAACGCTTGCCAAGAGTTACATTGGCTCCTGAGTTACAGGGATGTGCTTTGTCAGCTTCTCCCTTTCAGGTGCTCTGCTTGGGTTAGTAAGTACCTGATTTCACCTGGTGGTGAAGTGAGCTTCTACCTAGTGGCTTTTCTGGTGTACTGCTGCTGCTTTGCACACAGATCAAGCTTATCCTGATGTAACAGGCATAATTCTCTTACAATCAATAGCTGAGTAAATTTAGGTAAAGGTCTGGATCGCATTTTCCTGTCAAATCAGCGCCTACTCCTACTGTATTGTGCACTTTTGTAGGGCTGTAATGGAACTCCCATTGTATGTCTCAATATAGAGTTTAAAAAATAACCCCGTCACGTGTAGAAAAACAAATACCTAAAAGAAGAAACAGCTAACTTAGAGCAAACTTCAGTCATACTTCACATGTCATGAGGATTAATTGGAGCATTTGTGGAGGAGGAGATTAGGCAAGAGCAAATAGTTCCAGTGCTCAGCAAGAAGAGCTGTCCTTATGACAGATTAAATGAAGAGCTTTGCCTAGGTTTAGTAACAAATGCTAACATTTGACGTGTCCCCAATATCACCATGCTGCATAAAGTGTCTATATATTTGAACTCGATAGGTTTCTACAACAGTGACAGTTGAGTCAAACTGTATAAACTAAATACTCCTACCAGTGTCCGTGTGATCAAAGATGACTGGTCTTGAATAATGTAGCAGTGGGTTAATGCTGAGTTGTTTTGTGTTATTGTTCTTGTCTTTTTTTTGTTTAACAGAATGCGTGTTGCTCTTGTGTATATTCCTCGCTACCCTGACTATAATAACATGTATTTTTATCTCTAGTTTCAGAATGCAATGTCAAGTGCATTTGGACATGTATCCCTTATACATACAAAGAAATTTCTTCATTGAATTCAGTCTTCCTGTGCGTGAAGAATCAACATTTCTGCATTTGTAGGGACAGTCCAAAAGCCTAGAACTGTATGTAGAGCTAGCCAGAAAAGAAGCACCTGGAGCTATGGTGCACAAAGTAGTCCAAAACACAAAAACCACTTTACAGTATTTTCTTTATCTGAACAACAGAGACCAGTGTGTAGGTGGTGTTCAGTGTCTCAACAGCTAATTGTGCTTGAACCTCACTGGATAGCAAAAGCTTATATTAAAATACTTTTTTTTCCCCTTCTTCTCCAATCCTTCTTCTCCCCCAAGCAGGGAAGTAACACAATTCCTTGCTCTGAATGTTGCCTTAAAACAATGTGTACTCAAATATATATTACCAGACTAAATTTTGGTAATCATAACAAAATTAATAAATATTGTTCTAAGAACTTCAGTGTAAAGCATCATCGTTACCAGCACATTAGTGCTTTTCTCAGAGCAAGCTGTTTACCAGCTTACTCTCTCTCTTTTTCACCTTGCCTAACACTGAGTGAAAGTTGCCTTTAAATATTATTGAGAAAAGCAAAGAGCCACACTGGAGACTTGCAATTTTGTTTCAAGCGCAACTTTACTGTCAAGGACAGCCTCTTAGGGCTGTGCTTTTCATGTGAGACCTCTGAAATGCTGACAGATGTTTAGTGAGTTTTGAAGCCACTATGAGCCTGAGTGAGCAGTACAGGGCCTTCATTTTCTAGAAGGAGAAAAGAAAAAAATCTGTATTGCACATTCAGTATTGCATGTTCAGTACACCTCCTCCAGACTGTAACTAGATGGGGTCTGTGCTGGTGTTACTTTTCAGTCAGCTGGTCTTGATGTACAGCCAAAGAGCACAATCTCATGGTCATTACCAGCTGGACAGAGGGGATGTACATGAAGCAATGTTTGTTCCACACACACAGAGGCACTGACAGTTTTGACAGCACCTTGTTTTACTGTACTTGAATGTGGCAAAGATTCTTTTACCTGTTGTTTTATTGAGGAGGTTATTTATTACTTGGGGACACAAGTTTATGATGGTGACTAGCAAAACAGACTTAAGTGGAGTGCATTTTGGGTTTGTTGCAAGGTTCCTCCGTGCTTTAGTGTTTTTTGCATAGCCCCTGTTCCCCATTTGAGTGAAAACTGCTAAATTATATATAGAAATGAAACAGGAATGGTGAATCATTTACCCATATCCTATCAAGGTGATTTTCCTTCCTCCTCATTGGCACTGGATGTACATTTAAAATCCTGGAAAATAAAAAAATGCAGATCTGCTTTTCAGAAGAACAAATTAAATTACACAATTTTCCTCAGATTTTCCCAGTGAAAGACCATAAAATTAATTAAAATTTATTTTTATTCTAATGGTCATGAATTTGCATTCAAATAAACGGAAACGACCCTCTGTGCTGCACTTTTCATTTTGCATAAAAGAGATGCCAACTAGACGCTACTGGGAATATTTTTATCCCCAAGGTCCATGTTAATCCCTTCTTGCTAAAAGACACATTTCTGAAATATTTATCATAAACCTGCCATGCTGTTGTCACATTGTTCCTTTTGTGGTGTGAGCAGTTCTGGGACTTCTGCCAGCATTGTTCCTTCCATTCAAGTAGGAAATTTGCTACAAAGTGTCTGGTTCTCAGATGAACAATACGATGCTTGTTCATCAACCTGACTTTGGTGATTCATAACCTAAATGTGTGATGCCATGCAAAGTAGGAGTAGCCAGTATGTGGTCTGTCAGGTTTACTGACATATTTGCAAGTATAATTTTAATTGTATGTGCACATGGAGAGGGAGGAAGGGCTGATAATTTTAAACAGAAATTATTTCTTTGAAATATTAAGTTTGTGCTGCTTAATAAGTTTTGCAAATAATAAGGGGAAAACTGCATGACACTGACACTTTGATTTATGGCTTTTTTCATCAGAAAGTGTTACAGCATTAGTTCTTCCACTGTCCTTGTTTTAGAGGCTGAACAACTGAGAAATATTTGTACATACTGAGAAGAGAGAGTCTTGAATCTCTTGAACTTGCAGTGTGTTCAAAATACATTGGAACACCTCCCTCAGAAGAGCCCCATTCTAGGTGGTTTCATTTATTAAATACTTGTTTCATTTGGTAAGCTAAGAATAGTGCTCCTTTAAACGCTTCATTTGTGCGCAACAGTTTCCAGATTTTTAATTTCTTACATGCTTCGTAATTTCAATTAAATTTTTTTATGTACTAAAAACGGTTTGAATACATTACTCCTGACTCTGGTTGCATTTAAAATGGAGTTCTATTTTAGCTCTGAGTGTTCTGAGAATAGCAAGAATAATTTGATAACACTGTTTCCTTATGAAAGCATTTAAAGTACAAGAATTTCCATTTCCGGACTGTAGAGTACTGTCTGATTGAATTAGATGTTGCACTTGAATGCATAATTAATGAACTTCTTGGACCAAACTTTGACAGCTATTCTAAAATTATGACAAATTTGGGATTATTTTTTAATATGTGCTAGAATCCACCTGCAGCATAGATGCACTCTCCGTAAGAAATGGCTGTGTAGCATTTGTATATAAAATTAAATTATTTCTATTCATTGAAGTAGACAAGTCAAAATTATATAAATAGGGATATTTCTAATAGTGACTAAATCTTATACACATCGACATGACGTTCAGCACAAGTGATAGAGAAAACTAGGATTCTTCCAACTCCCATTTCACAGAGTCATTGAAGTTTTTGTGCAGTTGTTAGTTTAGAGACCTGGGATCATCTGGATCAGGCCACCATATTCCCTAACATTCAAAGCAGGACACAAAATATGTGTGTTGGGAGGGGCAGCACTTTCATTTGAGCAGTAGCTACATGTATGAGGCTCCAAGCCACCACATTTCTACTAAATTTCTTGAAGTAGACTTCCCACCTTCATCTAGACCTCCTTCCCACTGCAGAGCTCCTGTCCTCCAGTGTGTTGTCCTAAAGAATCTACAAGCTCCAGGCTGCACTCTTTCCTTTCATCTGTCTTCCCACAAATTTATTTATTCTCTCATTTCTCAGCAAATCATTTTGGCATCTCTGGTCAGCCTCAAATCCCTGGACTTTTCCTGTCTCTCTGCCCCACGCTTCTTAGGAAAGAGTTGGTTGCTGTTAATGTCACTGCTGTGCTGTCCCCATAGCACTGATTTGTACAGGACCTCTTAAAAAGTATTTCCCCTTGATTTCTCTGTTTCTCATTAGCTATTAATATGGTAACAGACAATACATATGGGTCATTTTTTTGTTGGAAGTGGATGATATAAGTAAAAACTGTAAAAAGGGCATCACCACCTGTTGAATGTTTTGATTTCTAAATGAATGTGTACACTGTCAGTATTGCAAACCTATGCAGGAATCTGAAAGTCAAGTTGTTTCCTTTACTCCTGTGTCATTGCTGGTGATAAATAAGAAATTATAACCAGGATCTGATACTATTACACCAAAAATAAAGTTCCAGACAGCCTACAACAGCATGTCTCTGAGTTATGATAAATAAAACCTATCATGGTATAATTATTACTATAAGCTTGTAACATTTGCTAAGTTATAGAGTTGGCAGGCCTTTAATATTGCTTTAAGGAATGTAACAGTATGGCCCCATTGTAACTCTTCTCTGCGTGTTGCTTTTGGAGTCAGTCTTTTGTTCTTGGTTTGGACCAGCTTTCCTCAAAATTCCTTACTTAGTGGGTATCACCTCCTGGTAATGCTACAGGAAAAGCTCGGGTCATGCTTAGGCCATTGCTAAACCTATGAGCTAGTGTTTTCCAAGAAAAACACTAAATTGTATTTTAAAGGGGAAATGTTTTTAGACACACAGTTAATTAAATTGGATTAACTATGCATCAGCTCTTCAGTCTGAGAGATTCACTTTCTTTCATGTCTTCTGGATAGAGAGAAGCCAGAGCATTTGACTGATTCCAGTCTTTGTTGGAGTGATGTATTTTCATAGCAGCAGCAGCAAGGTACAGCATTGTGTCTGAGCATGGTGATCCTAATTTTGGTTGGCTTGTTTGCATTTCACTTCAGAGATTATCTGCTTTCACCAGAAATTTTTAAGTTTGTAATGTGGCTGGAAGCATGACTGCAATCAAAGTTATCTCTTGCCATTAGTGTAACTCGCACAGCTGCTTAACTCCCATGTGTGTTTGCAGGGGTTGAAGATACCCCACTGGAGGTACCCGCAGCCTGAGTTCAGTAAAGCTTAAGAATCTTCTTAAATAATGGTAAAGGAGCTACTGTGTCACTGAAATGAAGTGCAAGCTTAAATACTTTTCTGAATTTGCAAGGGTCTGGGAAAAATATGTGGTTGGTCAGCTACAGCAGGATGTTACAGGGTGTTCTTAAGTACAAGATGTTTGTTTCAAGCACATTCAAGGTGTCCTCGTGAACTAGGAGTTATGCCATTGGCAAAACAATAAATAATTTTCAAGAGGCAATAGATGGCATAGAAAACATTGGGTATATATTAAGAACAAAATATAATGTGGTGAGTCATGTGCTTAAAATATTTATGTACTGGAAAGAAACTCCTTGACACACAAATCACTTGCTAGTCTCTTAAGTGTTTGTTTCACTTTATAACTTGGGATAAACCAATTTCTGTGTTAGATAATTGTGTTTTAGTAGTGACTTTTTAAATTGTTCTATGAATTTAAGTCACTTTTCATTTAAGATAGACAGCTTGTCTTCTTCATTATGCAGCCAGCCATATTTTCAGATCAGTAGCACATGTTTTGATCATTGAGTGTATGAAAACACTTGGAGGGTTCCCGGGTCTGACACTCTAGTGGATTCCTGTGAAATTAACCAAAATTAAAACAGATTTTTCTGACACTCTGCATTATCTGCCTATTCAGAAAGAAAAAATTATCAGAGTAAATACCTAAAGCTAGAATTGTTTAGCCCCTATTTCCCAGCTTCTTGCTAAGCAATTTAATAGGGGAAAAGAAAACAAGTCTTATTTCTATCTTTAAATTTGTTGGAGTCGTCATTCTATTTAGAGTCAGACAAGCCTGAGGTCTAAAATTACATGAATTTGGTCAAAGTGACCCTGAATTCTTGACTGTAAACACCATAAATCTTCCCTGCAATAATTAGTTTCACATTGTAAAGGCCATGCTGTGAAGGGTAATCCCTCATGCAACAAGTTAAGTTTCTAATTTGTTTCCCATAGCACAATGAATTCCAAAAGCTTTCACCATGTTTCTAGCGAGTCATTTATCAGCTTCATAATAAAGCTTAGAAGGGACATCACAGATTATCTGCAGCAGAAACCAAGTGTATTTCCCTATAGCAAGAGTAGGTAAGAGTGCCCTAGGACTACAGTCTTTAATATGATTTATGTTTTTGCTTTCAGCATTCACTTTGTTTTATAAAATTTTAAACTGAAAAAGCTTTCTGAAAAGCAATCAAAATCTGTAAGCTGAGCCCAGAGATTGAGCAGAGAGTATATCAAACAGGCTTTGTTAATATGCCATACATTATTTCTACATTGAAATATGATTTCACACTGTTGCAAAAGGCTTTCCCAACACAGGGAAACACCAACACCATGACCCAACTAACACACAAGTGCAGAAGGTGCTGTCTTTGTTCTATCATGCATTTTTCAGAAATGGTCTGTTACAGTTTTTCCCAGTCTAGAGTATAGAATTTTGCATATTGATGCTTTATAGAGTAATAAAATATTTAGCATAATTCCTCTCCAAGTAGGTTTTAGTAATTGGTTTGGAAGCAGTAGCATGTATCCCTAGAGTAGCCATTTGAACTGCAGCTTTTAAACCACTGCTAAACTCAATAATATTTTCATCTTGATTCCAGTGAGACCCTTTTATAGTTTTTCTCAGGTTCATTTGGGTTCTAGATTTTTTTGGGGTGGTGTTGGTGCAATAAATATTTTTTTGTGTGTTTTGATTTTTTCTAAGGATGTTGGTTTTGGAGAAAATGTATCAGATACTTTTGACTCAAGTAAGTGTCCCTTTAAACATCATATTGCTTCTATAGTGAAGCAAAATTCAGCCAAAAATTTCAAAATTTCAGCCAAATAGCTAAAAGAAGTCATCAAAAGACAGCATTAATTATGATGTAGCTTTTTTTAGGACCATTTGGTTAGGTCAAAAAATAGCTGCCTGTCACCCCGAGAGTTTGGCTTAGCAAACAACAGCATGTCAGAAATGTTTATAGGACAATCCCATGAATGCCAGCCAGGCACACAACCATGCAGATCATCTCTGCAGTGAATGGTGACTTGTTCTCTTCCAAGTTTCATTCAGGCACAGAGGCCATCTCTTAAATATGTGCCTCTGTGCCAGATGCTCTGCTAAAAAAATACCCTGTCCTGATGTAACTTGTGTTGGGGTTTATTAAACCCATAAGAGAAATGGGTTATTAAGGGTTACGCTTCATCTGGTTCCTTCTTTCCCTGCAATTTTCAAAGAAAATGTGCAGCTAAAACTCTATCATGAAACTGTAAACGGAAAGAAAATAATTAAATGAAAAGAGAAACAGACAAGTTAGACAAGGCAAAGCACCTAGAGACAGTGTACTTGAGAAATGCCTTGTGGATTTTTGCAAAGATCCTATGAGTGTGCTGTTCCCTAGACCTTCCTTTGATGGCTTTCTAGCTCAAGAGCTTTTTTTTTATTGCTCAGGTGACTTGGTTGAGAAAAGAAAATATAATCTGCCTAACAGTTACCTGATCTCAGGGACTATTATTTTCTTACCAGTTACATTTTCAAAACAGATGCAAATCTGTAGAAATGGTGCTGCCTGGTGAGGCACAGTGTTGAGGGAGGTGTTGGGCTCATGAGCTGGAGCTGAAAAGGCAGAGATCTTTGTGACATCCAGAGGCTGTTGTATTTTCTGTGGCTGTGTAGGGGCAGGTGGGAGGGCTGGGGTTGGGTGCAAAAGCTCCTTTAAAAGGCTGAGCACTGATGATGAGAAGTTTGATGCACGGATTTCAGTGCTTTTGAGAATCAGGACTTCATTAGGAGGGACAGCTGCTTAATGTTGATTATCATGAGGATTCAGTGTACACTGAATCCAGAGCACATACCATCATTCTGTGTTGTAGGCCTCATCACTCTCTATGCATTATCAGTTTTATCTCCATTAATATTGTCACCCCAGCAGGAAGAGTTCTTTCAGAAATAACAGAGTGTATCAAAGAAATGCAGACTTAAAATTCAAGTTTTTTAAAGTCCATTTAAGACTTCCCCTCAATTACACTTCCTTACTGCAAGAGTTGAACACCTAGAAGTCCTGCTGACTTCCACTTGGAGATCTGTAATAGATCCCAGGTGTCTCAGTTTGTGCATCCACAATTTAGGGCTGTAACCCAAAAATTGTATTGAAATGTTGTGCTCAGTGTCGTGGAGATAAAGAGGAAATAGAATTTTCTTGGATGAATATATACCCTTGCCTCAAGGGTATATATTCTGATAAATGTAATTAGACTTTCCCTTCTTCTGTAATTCCCTGCCTCGTTCAGTAGATAACACTGAACAAGTCTGCTGAGTTTATGCATGGTCAAGGGTTGTTCATCTCTGCTACAAGGGTTTTGTTGGGTGGGCCAGTGTAAGTGCTACTTGTTGAACCCCTAATCCCTGAGAAAATATCATTTAAAATGTTCTTCTTACCTCACAGTAGACAGCGCTGCACACTTATTTATCTGTACAGGGACTTTCTTTCTAGTGAGATTATTTAGCTTATTGTGAGTACAGGCCCTGCTGAATATTGGGCTGTTGCTATCAAGCTTCTTTAATGTCTCTACATCCTTCATAACATAAGATGGGTTTTTAGCTTAGGCACAGAACTGTTGCTCTCATCCTCTCATGAGCTCTAACACCGACTCATTATCTCCTGTTCATCCTTGTGTTCCATGAGGGCTGCTCTCAACTCAGGCCTCATCCTGCACCTTCAGCTTCCTTCCTCAGTAGTGTGAAACTCTAGAGATGTTGATCCTTAGCATCTCTGTGGATGTTTTTCAGAAACTTTGCAATTTGGGGATGGATTATTTGTAAAACGACCTAAATCATTTTAAATCACACATTCCATGTTGTAAAAGCCCTGACAAAGACAATCCCATTGACTTAGTCTGAGGTCTAGACTTCTCAGTACAAAGGTCTCTTAAGAAACTTGGTCAGGACTTTCCAGGAAAGAACATCTCTTTTCCTCCTGGCAATAATCATAATCCCCTACTGCTCACAGAGTGTCATTTAAATGACTCAGTGGCTTTTGGCTTGCTTGTGGATGCCTCTTGATGCAGATTAGCTTCAGCTATAGATTTGGGAAATTTTCACAGGAAAGTTCAATCATTACGCTAGTCAGCAATTTGTTGTGAATTTCTGAGGGGAGAGCTGTCACAAAAGAAACTGGCTCTTCTTCAAAAAAGCTTTTACAACGCAGTCTGTTTTGATCTATGGCTGCACTAAAAAAAATGAGGAAAAAAAGATCTGAGATAGTTAAAAAGTCCCTGTCGAGATTTTTTTTTTTTTTAATAAAGAGATCTTTCATGTTCAGACAACACTTTGTAATGAAGTACAAGCTAACCTATCTTGGAATTTGCAAAGTAACTTTTAAAGTGCTTTGATTAACCAAAACTGGAGCATTGTTACATTTTTATTTGAAAATCCCCTTCTGATTCTTTTTCCTCCCCACCCCCGCGCCCCGTCTTCTGGGATGGGAACAATTTCTGAAATCATATATGTTTTCACAGAACAAAAAGATTATCTTTCACTCAGCTCTTGAATCTGTTCACTAGCTGAGGATCTGCCCCGTGCTCTTCCACGAGCCCCTTGAAGTGTGAACCTGATATTCTGTTGAAGTGCGTGTTAGCTGTATCACTTTCAAAGACAGCAGGGATCTGGGGTCACTTTCTGCTGTCCGTGCTCACGCTCAAGTAGTGCCTTGTGCTGCCGACAAAATTTCACAAAAACTACTTATGGAAGAAAGTATTCTTCAGTCTAAATAGACACTGAAATTTTTTAAAACCCTTGCATACAAATGGTACTCACCATGTGTTTGGACACGATGCAGAAGTCACTGATATTATGCTGCTTTATTTTGAGGATCAAAAGCTGCAAGAAAATGCAGTCTTTCTCTATGTGCTCAGCCATATGTGCTCATTTAATTCATGTCATTAGTTTGATAAGAGAACATTAGGAAGGCCGACATTAGATTGAGTTTAACATTATATTGAATTTCAAAACATATTGCAAAAAGAAGCTTACTGTCTTTTGGCTTCAGCAGCAAATGTCTGTATTCTGACACCTAAGAGAATGTTTTCAAAAAACTTTAGAGTTGCAGTGGATCTGTTTCAGGAGTGCTTTTCTCAAGGGCTGGTCCTTTAGGGAGCAGTCCTCTTCTGAGGAGTGGACAAAGTGGAGGCTCAGCACTTATACTTCTGTGTATATTTTACGTGTCACTGTCTCACAAAACCTTGCTAGGCACGTAATTTAAAGAAAGCTGGTGTAACTGAACTGGCTTGGGAAATTTTGTGATTAACTTTTTGCATATTGAGCTTTTTTATGCAATGATATATTTTGGTTTCTTAAAATCAGCTGGTCTTTGATTTGCTAAAATTGCACACAAAGCCTGTGTTTATAGTATGACTTAGTTCAGCCTATGCTATGAATGTAATATTTTTTTTGGACATTTGGCTGGAAAAACTGAATATAATGTTGTATGTCAGCTGTTTATAATCAAAGAAATATGTTTAAAAGAGTTCTAGGACTTTTATAAACTATGCATGCAAATTACTTTTCGAATTACTTTATTACATTCAGTTGTGACTGCCATTGCTTTGGGTAACTATTCAAATCCATTGTTATGAATTAATTACAACCATAATATAGCCTTTTGATACATTTAACTTACCTTACATCAGCTAATCAAAGGTGTGTGCATGATATACTGCCACAGAACATGGCATAATTAATTTTTAATGTTCCGTTTATTTCTCTAGTGTGTGTTATTTTTTTAAAAATAGAACGCAGACTTTAAAAACTGAAGATACTTGATTGGACATTAAATACACGTGTGTGCTCTTTGCAGCAAGAACATCTAGTGAAATATTTGAAATAAATTGGCAAGGAAGTAAACTTCTGGTCCGCGTACTTTAACTCCCTCGGGAGTGTGCTGTTCATTTGTTAATACACACAACGCATCGTTTGTGTGGGAGATGCCAATTCCCGCTGTGTTTCTCTGTTTTTCTTTCATATGCATGCAAACATGCAATACTCGAGTTCTACTAATTTAACTGCTGTGATCCATGGGAAAATTGGCTGCATTTGCATGCATGAATATGCAGGATTTCTAACAGGAAAAATTCATGGAAAAATATGTGTGTGTGTACACCCATATGTACTCACTTAACATGAATATATACATTAAAAAGAAAAAAGCCACTGTGAACATAACATGCATTTCTTACATACCTGATGCATACCCTGACGTGTGTACTCTGTGGCTAAACAGGGACAGAAAACTGGTTTGAAACATTCTCACACAGTTGACTTTGCTGCTGCTGCTATTTTTATCCAAAGCTCTACCACATTTATTTTTTCTAACAGGGCAGTAATCAGTCCCCTGTGGTTTATACAGGGAACTGAACTGTACACACCTCTTGCCTGATTTTCAGCCAGAAATCGAGGAGGTGCTTTTAGGTGTTAGGACCTAAACCTAAAGAGTATGTCAAAAAGATCAACCAGTAGCAGTGTTCTGTTGATAATAGGTAGGCAAAGCAACCACAAGCTATGAGGCTTGTGGAGGGAACTGCCAGCAAAAGCACAAATTGGTGTCACCTAGCCACAAATTAATTGAGGGAGGAAGGGGGGGAAATCCAACTACAAGAAAGTGAGTTCTGGAGCTGCCTTCCAACGGGAATTTGAGCAGCAGGAACCAGCCTGATACTTGCATAGCTCTTGAAGCAGTTGATGGGGGATTCTGTGATGTGGTTGCTAAAATCCTAGAAATGCAGGTGGTCCTTCTTCCTGGAGTGTGTTTTATCAGATTCAGGGACACTGTACCCTGTGTATCACCAATACATCCCCAAAAGGTTCAACTGGGAGCAGAAATCAAGATTAGCTTTCCAGTTGGTAATGTGTAGTGGGATTAGGATTGCTTAGATCAAAGTGGCAAAAATGGGAACAAAAGGGTTTAAATGAATAATTTTTGCTACTTTTAAGTGTATGCATCCTCCTTATATAAGGTTTACTGTCTCCTCACAGTATTGCAGGGCTAACTCCAGCCACCACAGCAGAAAGCTACAACGCTGCTCCCATCCCATTTTGTTCTGTCCTCACCTTCGTTACCTCACAGTTCTTTTTAAAATGGCAAAATACGCCAAAATCCAGAGCCATATCAGGTTCCTGCTGTTAGTCCCATCATATGGTTATTAATCCTGGCATTAGGGTTGACATAAAAATGACTGCAGAGTGGCTCCAGGTCTTACTATATCAGTATCTTTAAAAATCAAGTAAAGTCTTAGGCAAATGGATAGGTGTGAGTTCTCCAATTTAAGGTTTTATATCAGAGTATTATTTTAAAGACATCAAAACTCACTTTTAAAAAAATAATTTCAATATATTTTAGTGCATTTAGAATTTTTCTATTCTATATCATTTTGTGGTGAGTTTTTTCCTGGCTTACCTTTATTTGTTTACATTCTTACTCCGATTTTACTATCAGGTTATGGAAATGTGACATTTCTTTGTCCTTAGCTCCTTATCCTAATCATCTATCTACTTTTTCATCTCTACAACCAGTTTACATGATGTATATAACGAAGTTGGTCAGTTGAAACGATAAAAAGGGAAAAGAACAATATCTGAAAGCAAAATATAATTCCCTTTAGCGGTCTCCCAGTGAATGCTGGTGTACCACCCAGGCTTCAAGGACTGCCTTGCTTATGAAAGCAAAGGCAACACAGAATCAAACAATGGATCAATTTCATGCCTCATTTCAGACTTCATTAAACATATTTGGTTTCACCTCATCTTCACCAAGGTCCCAAAAAGAGACAGGAGCCCTGATTAATGTAGATTGCAGGAAAAGAGAAAGAGAGGAAACTTCATAAATCTGTTCTAAATCTAATTTCTCTGCTTCTTTGCCTGCTGTTGTGCAGCTTTTTATTTCTCAGTATTTTGGGGGGATTTTTCTTTCCTTGTGTTTATTCCTCTCATTGCTGCAGAAGACACAGCACAGTTATTAAACCCCTGGCAAAAATCAGCTTGGCCTTGCAAAACTGCCCGTGGTTGTTTCTTCTACAGATTACTGTTCTCGGGAGAATTTTTAAGCTGCCTAGCCAACAGCTTGGCACTATTCCTCTTTGCTCTGTTTTACAAAAGGGTTGAAGACCCCAAATAGTAGCACCCTGCTTTATGGGTTCTTTTTACTGTTCTTCCCCTGTACGTGTTTACAGCCAGTGGCCAAGGAGATGAAAACCTTCTTACACCACTCTGGCACTGCTGAACTCATGGGGAAATGTCTGCTGGCTATGAGAGAGAGAGAATTTCCACTCTAGATATTAAAAGTGAGAAAGAGAGAATCCCATTTTTCCCTGTTACCCTTTGTTCAGGAAAGCTCAGGTTCAGCTGGCTCCAAAATGGAGCTGCTCTGTCACCATATTAGATCCAAGTCAGTGATGTATAGGGTGTGGTGTCCTGTCTCGGGGGGTGGCTGTTGTGATGATTTCCTCCTGATATCCAACCCAAACCTCCCCTGAGACAGCTTCAGGCCATTCTCTGGGGTCCTGTTACTGGGCACCACAGAGCAGAGATCAGTGCCTGTCCCTCCTCTTCCCCTCACGAGGAAGTTGTAACTGCAGTGGGGTCTCCCCTCAGTCTCCTCCAGGCTGAACAGACCAAGTGACCTCAGCTGCTCCTCATACAGCTTCCTCTCCAGGCCCTTTCTTCCACCCTTTTTGGTCACATTTTTTATTTCTCCATCTGTCTCTGTCCCTCTCCCCACTTGGCAGTCAGGTTCCATGTGCTGGGTTAGTTTCTGCTTTGGGACCTGCCATGTCCAAGTGAGATCTTGTTGTCCATCGAAACCTCATTCATGTACATTTTAAATGAAACTTTGGAAGCTGATGGTGCTGGCACACAGAAGAATGAAAAACTAACCTAGATGAGGTTTTGACCTTTCTTATTTAAGGGAGGTACAACAAATTCAGTATCATGTGTACCTGCGAGTTTTTCTAATACTATGTTTTGATGTAGTTTTTTGGCTGCTGAATTTTGAAACTTTTGGAGAAACTTTAATTTTAAGCTAGTTACATGACAGCAAGCTGTTGAACTGAACTTCGCTTTTGTTTATGGAAAATCTAGAGGAATGAGACAAGGACTTCTCTAAGGGACATTGTATCAAATATCAAAAACATAAGCTAACCTTGATGATTTACATAAATGCTACAATATGTGATTTAAATGAAAGTTAGGATTTCATATTTTAAGTGCAACCTCTTGCCTCTGTCATGGGGAGATTTGAAGCAAGTCTTGCAAAAATTCCTCAGCTCAGCAAGCGTGCTCTTAAGCTAACAGCTAATACAGTGCAGAGATCAAAAGGGTTGGTTCAGTTTTTTTTGGAACCTGCACATTGTGATAAGATCTACATGAGACCAAGCTGAATATTTTTCATGTTACATCTGTGGTTTACCAGAAGTGACAGTATCATATAATTAGTGATGTAACGTTTGAAACATTTAGTAAAGTTGCATGTGGATCTAATCTTTATGCCTAGTGGAGCTATTATATATTTGTATAGACTGTAACTTCTTTTCTGTAATGTCTTTATAGCTCATAGTTGATTGGAATGATGTATATTATAATAATTCTATGCCTAAGGGTAAAACTTATGGGACATAAATGAACTAATATCTCTTGAATTCTGGCTGATTTTACAGCAATAAAAAAGCTAGGATTTGTCACCTCCTAAATCTCATACATATCTAATTCAAGTAGTCAATTTCTTATTCACTTAATATTTAAATAGCAATATGTAGAGTTTTATTGCTAATAATAGTTATGAGATATAATAACTATCATTAGGATAATTAACTAGCAAAAGCTGAAGAGTCATGAAGAGCGGAATTTAAAGCTAATTCATTACATTTGTAATTGGTTTTCCTTATTTTAGACTCATGCTGTAGATACCCTGTGGCATGTTCTGAAGTGCCTGGCTTTGTATTGAGAACAGAAGTTTTGTGCATGCCTTTCTGGGCAATTTTTGGTTTTCACTCCATGCCCAAAGTCCAGAAGGACGGATTCCTCTGTACTGTGGTACAGGAGGGACATATCTTCTGCATGTTGGGGCCATCTTTCCACGCTTTACTGCTCATTGAAGCTCTGTGGGAATAACAAGAGCAGTATTTCTGTGTGTATGTTCTTGTACAGAATACCTCCTTCCTAAATGGAAAGAATATTTATTTCCTAAACTGTCTCTGGGTCTCCTGACAGTGACAGAGGGATTGTTTAGAGTGCCCTTATCTCTGACATGACAGACTGCAGGTGCACTGACTCTTAGTTCAGTGTTGGCAACAAACCAGTGTTTGGGATTCGATTTGTTTGTTTGTTTGTTGGGTTTTTTTGTGTTTTGGGGTTTTTGTTCAAATTTTTGTTAGGTCTTTTCTTTCCAGTTCCATCTTTAGTGGTTGCATGCCTTGTTTCTTTGGCAATATCCAGTATTTTTGTTGGTTCCAGTTAGCATAAGATTTTGTCAGTTGTAATGCTGACAACTTTTTGCTCATTATTGACATTAAGAAATACTGGTGGGCAGCTTTCATCTGGACAGAACTTATTGCTCTGGTCTAGTTGACAAGATGGCAATCGGTCAAAGATTGGACTTAGTGATCTTGGAGGTTTTTTCCAGACTTAATGATTCAATGAATTCATTTATCACTGTGTGTATGTGTGTGTAAAATCAAAGAAAGGATCGTAACAAATTCTCCTTTAATTCCTCATTGCAACAAACATTTAAAATATTAGGGAAAAGTAACATCAATAGGGTTTGCTATTTGAAGCTGCCTGTGACATGAAACATGTGAACAGCTTTCAAGATTGGGTTTGAGAGAAGGCCATGATTGTCTTAGTTCTATCAACCATAGTTACGTAAATATTTGTTTGACTTTTATTGTAGGTGTTTGTTGAAAGTGCTGGCAGGTTCCTTGCCCTTATTTTCGCTATTTTCCCCCTAAGCAGTGTGGCATAGCATGTAAAATTGATTTTCAGTCATTCTGAGAACAACTGAAAAAATTAAAGATTTTTTTACCTACTATAAATTGTCATATATATATATGCAATAACAAAAGATTGCTAAAGTTGTTCAAAGGCCAGACTTTCTCTAATGACTTTTTGTTGCAAATGAACATTGTCAAAGTGGCTGTAATGTTCACTAATGTAGCACTTTCTTTTTAAATTAATATTATGAATTGTGACATTCAGTGGGAGTGCTTGTGATAATAAACACTGTGACTCTGTGTAATAGAAGTTTGCATGCTCTGGCCCTTACAGTTTCTTGCATCAGATAATGAGAGTATTTTATATGTGCAAGTGTCAGAGAAATTTAACCGTACTCTGTGACTAATACCTAATAATAAGTCTAGATATAATCAGTAAAATATCAGCAGAGTTGCGTGCAAGCAAGTGTGGGTTAAATAACCCTTTTATTTTTAATTTATTGTAGCTACATGGATACAGTCCAGAGCATACATACTCCAAGTTTTGATCCACTGAGATGTACATGATAAAAATTAAAGGGTTTTATTTTTGTAATTTGGGACTTCAGAAGGGCTTTTACATAAGGGCACTTAGCCTATGCAATCATCTCCCCAGAGCAGTCTTTGAGATCGCTGTGCTTAGAAGCTTTCAAAGTTCAATGCTGTAAAATGTTCATGGGAAATACACATTGGACATTGGCTGAGAGGCAAAGAAGAGGGCAGGTTTAGATTATATATTAGAAAGAAATTCTTTACTGTGAGGGTGGTGAGGCACTGGCACAGGTTGCCCAGAGAAGCTGTGGATGCCCCATCCCTGGCAGTGTTCAAGGCCAGGCTGGATGGGGCTCTGAGCAACCTGGTCTAGTGAAAAGTGTTCCCTGCCCATGGCAAGGGGTTGGAATGAGATGATCTTTAAGGTCCCTTCCAACCCAAACTGTTCTATGATTCACTTCATTTCCCTCCCCTTACTTTTTCAGCAAGTTGCTGCCTGTCTCTGTCTCTTCCTGTGTAAAGGTACCTGGACTCTCTGAATCCTTCTCTGCTCGCATAAAATGCTAACTGGGGGGCAGCAAGTTCTAGTCTGGTTGGTGGGTTGGGGGAAAGACTCCTAATTAGATACTTAGAATCCTTCTGTAGCTTGTGGTTCTAGGGCTGACATGCTCAGAGAGAGAGAAAAGAGGAGCAGGTAGAGGCTAAGGGTGATAGAGCAGCATCAGTGTATTGGCTGAGGAAGATTGGTTTGTGCCATGATGTATAAGCAAGTCATATTTCCATGCCCTTTAATTAAGCAGAGTAACAGCCTGATGGTTCTTACTGTGGTTTCCAGCTCTGGTTTCAGAGCTGGGGCTTTATGATCTTCTCTCCATGCAATTCATCTAAACAATAAAATGTTCTATTTTGAGCAGCAGCGTGGAGCTGCAAGTGGAGGCTGAGTTTCAGTTTGCTCTTGCATCTCTGGGACAGGGGAGTGTGAGGGCTCAGTCAAGGACGCTGGCAGTGACATTTTTCATTCCCCAGCAAGTGCCAGAGATGGAGTGTTGCTAGGCTTGTCACATTCTCTAGCATGCTGAGTTACATGTGAAGAGCAGATATTTCTAAAGTACTGCATTCATGATTCATTTGGATGAGCAGGCATTTCTAATTTGGCACCAGCCTAATGAAAAGATGCATTCCATTCCAGATTCCAGCAGCTGCAGACTTCATTGACTCCAAAGATAATGCCTTTAGTTTTGGCTGTGGAACTTGAGTGATACTTCAGCTAACTGCTTCTAAATTCAGTGGTTGTTATACTTAGAGGGAAAATAATGAAATAAAATAATTACACTTTAAAGTCACCCTCATGTTAGTTTTTGTTTGAACTGTTGGTAAATCACAGATACACTCTATTAGATTAAGTAAGAATTTATGGCATGTTTTATATGCTAAAAAACCCACCCTAGCAAACCCAAACCATATCTGACAGAAGAGGTAATGCAGAGGACTGATTTAATATATACATGCTAAGCAGTTTTGCTAGCAGTGGGGATGAGTCATGTGCTTTCATTCTGCATTTCTTTGGATTCTGAAGGGGAGCTTGAAAGGTAGCAGCTGAGGTGGAAATTTGATTTTATTATATATTTGAAGGTAACTAGAGTGAATGATATATGTAGCCTTGTGTGTTTAAAATAAAGGTGACATTTGGACATTGTATTAGATTCAAATTTTTAGAAGTGTTTAATGTATACATTTCTCTCTGACATTCTTTCTCTTTCAATGTTCTGTATAAATAATATACCTTGTCTGCTTCCAAACTGATAGAAGTCCATTGCTGAGATCAATGTTCTCCTAATTTAAATACAGAGCAGATGAGTTCCCACTTACGACACTCTGATAGAAGCATTTACTTGCTGATTCTTTTGATGGTTCTCTTTGTTTTAACCTAAAAATCAGTGTTGAATTTACTTGAGTGGATTAAATCAAGGGATAATCCATGAGACTTCTGTTGATATCTGAAAATTAATCACTTAACACCTAATTTTTAGACTTAATTTTTAGTCGTTGCCATGCTAATTTCAGTTAATTGCACCAGCAAGACCTGTAATACATGTAAGAAAGGTGTGCCTGCTCACTTGGAAAACAGTCAGGGACTTTAAAAAAGGAGGGAGAGTGACATGACACTGCTAACTTTTAAAACCAGTTTTTACAGATCTGGCTTTCCTGCACATGTAAGTTCAGCTTCGAAAGTCCAGTATTTTAACAAGGTTTTGTTCCTTTTTATGTTTTTGCACTTTTCTAAGGACAGCAGAAGTTTTTAAGCTTTGTTTTAATAATATTGTCTGAGAACAATATAAAAAACTTTATGCATTATAAAGTTGAGAGCAATGCATTGATAGATGGCCACGTTGCACAAAGTTCTTCTCCCTGAAAGCTACAGAAAAAGACATGGCGGAGTTGGAAATGGAAAGGGGAGAAGGGACATGTTTTGGTGAGGTGGAGTGTTGAGAACAGGCCAAATTTTCCATGCAGTGAACTGAGAATGAGAAGGTTTTTTCCATGGATGTAGTAGGGTGATAGGTGGGGTGGTGAGCTGTTCTTAGACTAATTGGAGAGGAATCATAAAAGAACAGAGTAAACAATATAAGAAGCATCGGTGTTGCCATTTGTTCCAAGATGATCTCTTTGGGTGTTCAAAGGGTAAAACTTGGAAGTACTACCTAGAACTTCCCAGGAAATAAATGAGAGAGTCAGTGATTTCTACCTGGAGAGCCAGGTAGTTAAACTTCTCTGTTGATGCTGAATAAAAATAATCTGACTGATAAAAGTGATGTTTTCCTGACATCTTTAGGATTCATATATGGTTAGCTCTTAAATAAAGTTACTTGGTCTTTTTAAAAACCAACCTATGAATTGGGGATGTCACTACCAACCCCTGGGTTTGAGACACTTACCTGAAAAATTAGATCATGAGATCTTTTTCTCCTTTGCTTTTTAGGATGATTGGATTTATCTCTTTTGATTGTATTCCATTTGTAAAGTAAGCATGTTTTATTTCATGATGAGCCAGGATTCTGTGATAGATGAGCTTTCACCAGTAGAATGGACATATCTAATGTTGAAAATTTTCTTTTGTGTGGTTTGAGGTTTTGGGTTTAGTCCTGACTTCATTCAAGATACCAAAGTGGGGAGACTCGAGACTCATTTTTCTTTTTTTATTTTTTTCCCCTTAGGTTTAGCAAAGCGTCCTTTGGCTTGGGCACTTCTGTGCCACGGTGGCCCATGGAAGTTTTTAAGTCAAAATCGTCCATCACTGACTTTTTTTCTGAATGGTGCCATAAGAAAATCTTGGCAGTTTATTCAAATATTGTCTCTTGGAATTTACTCAAAGCTTAAGTTGAGGAGGTAGTTTTGATTTATAACTGAGGTGGATAATGTAAATTCATCTTTGTTTTTATAGGCATCTATTCAGAGTAAGTGCTCTGCACTGGAAAAAAAACCCTCCAAAAAAAAAAACCCTCAACGAATCATAAGTGTAAAATCCAGACCTCCGAAGCAGAGAGCCAAATGCACTTTTTTTAACACCTAAGTGGCAGTTCTACTAAAGAACAGGTTAAGCAAGTCTAATATGACTAGATTTCATTAAATTGTGAAAGATTGCAGAAGTATTTCATTTTAAAAAAGCCTTGTAAGTCACTAAACTGGATCCTTTTTGGATTCAGTGGCAACAGTGACAGAGTAAAAGATCTGGTGTGTAAGATGTTTAATACTAAGCTTAGATCTAACAGCAGGTTTAAATTAGCAATGTATTAATGGCACATTGCACTGTAGAAGTCTATTTTAAATGAATACCTAGATTGAATAAGTAAATACAGACTTGCATTTGGTGGAAATCCCCCCAGTTACTCCTTTATCTTATGTTTGCTCAGCTTTTAGAAAGTGTGTATTAAGTCACAATGCTAACTGGAAAAAAATTAGCTCTGTACTTGTTATCTGACACTTTCTTTACATGATTCCTCCAAAAATAGTGCTTATAATGCCATCACATTTTTCCTGATATCTTCTTGTGTAAGCTTAATTAACCTTTTGGAAACACCACCCCTGTTATCAGATTTCATAACAAAATATTTTGCATGTGGTTTTTATAACATTTTTACACTCATTTTTTGGTGCTAGGGTAATGCTAAGGTAAAAAGTTAAGCACTGATATTCCAGTTCCTCAAGGGAGCACTCACTGGTTTTTATCTTGTCTCTATTACTGAATTCTTTTGTGATCTGAACTATTTCAAATATAAAACACTCCCATTTTCTGGAGGGGGAATATGAGATCTAAAGATCTGAATTTGAGAAAGGTTGAAATTGATGGGAGCTGTACTCGACTCTGTCAAGTGCCATGTGATTCTAACTGCAATTAATCCTTCATTTTCACCACCAAAAACGCAGATATTCTGTTAGGTGATACTAAAAAAAATGCTGCAAAGACATGCTAAGGGGCTCAGCATAGATGTTTAGTAGGTCCTGGTGCTGACTCCAGTAGAATTATCTGAAGTATCTGCAGTTGCCCTCAGGTCAATCAGAGCATGGAAAATGAAAGGTACATTCATTTTGAAAAATCAGCTTTTACACAGGTAAAGTTAGTCACTGGTTTTGGCCACAACCACACTGCCTTTCTAGTTTCGATCTGCAAAGTGGGAGTGTTGTCATACCAGCCAGCTGCCAGGAGTGTTTTGAAGCTAAATGTATTGATATTTCTAAAGTATTTATATTCACTCATGGAAAGGGCCTTGAAGTAATTAATCATTCTCTATTCATCATAAAGGTTGGAGAGTGTGAAGCAAATACAGAAAGGATGTCACAGTTCATGAGCAGGAGAAAACAAATCCCTTATAGAATGAGTGGTCCCCTCTGTGAACTCAGGTTTCCAGGGCAGTGGCACAAAAGCTGGGAGTGAACATTCAGTTAAAGTCTAGATGATAACACTGAAGGAAGGACTACTCATACTATGTGCTTTTCGGTTTCTGAGCATGTCTCAACAATAAGAGATTATATGTAGTAACCCTCCAAACATGTACTTTTTTAGCACTTTTCCCACTGTGTACCTGTAGTAAGCCTTCACAGTGAAATAAACTAGTGGTTGATTTAAATTTCAGATAAAAAATATTATAAAATGACAATGTTTGAGGTTTTTCCTTCTGTAAGGTCTTTATCCCCTTCTGAGATTTTCTCTCACTGCAGTTTATTTAGGGCAAATCACGGGCACATGTTCATCCTCAGCAGTAAAGCCATGCTTTTACACAAAATCAGATCTAAGTTATGAGGGGTTTTAGGAGCACAAATTTTTTTAGCTAATACAAAGCAGTGATCCAGTTAGATGAAGCACTAATTCTATCACTCTGGGCTTATTACAAAGAACATTATAGGGAATATAATAGATACAATTTTGTAGTCTACCTCTCCACATGGCCAGAGTCCAGTACAGTTGGCAGGAGTTTCAGGGATGCACTGAAGGGCATCTCCTCTACCCCTGATATTCCAGCAAAGGGTTTTTCCTTACCACAGGCTTCCACACCTGTCTGGGGTGTGATTTTGTGCTTGGTCCACTGGGTGCTGTAGAACTCTCAAAATCCATTTTCGCTTATCACTTTGGATTTGAACTTTGGAACTAGAGGCAACTAATTTATTCCAGCCAGGCTTAACATGTTGCTGTTAAGCCAAATAATTGTAGGGATTTGTGAAAATTTTTCAGTGATAATTACACCCTTTGACAGATTTGTGCCTTGCTGAAAATGTGATTTTTTTAGTGTGTGCTGTGATTGATTACCCAGTAGTTAGTCTCTTTAACAAAATGAACAAATTCTTGATTTTATTACCTGAAACAAAACACAACTTTTATCCAAGTGTCAGTTCAGCAGTTGGCCATATTAGTTCCATCTCAGGAAAACCAAATCCCAGTTACTTTCAGCTGTTCCTACTGCCTCATAAAGAGGTGACATTTTTGTGGACAATCACTTTACAAGAACAATAGCCAATATAAAGACTGGTTTGTTCAGAAAACAAAATGTGGCAAAGTTTACTTAATCTCTAGAAGAATTGTATTTGAGTGGCTGTATAATTGTATTTGTTTAGCTCACGTTCAACAATGAACATTGAATTTAAAATGATTTTTTTTTTTTTAGTTGGACAGAAATAAGAAAAGCAGCAGAATGAGCAGCAGTACATGTACCAGAGAGTGCCATGTGCTCGCTGTGAGAGCAGAGATAACGTGGCTGGGGATAACAGAGCTGAACTTCAGCTCTCGCAAGCACTTGTCCACACATGGCATTATTTAGGAGCAGCGAGTCTTGAATAACTCCATGTGCTGACACTCTTGTTTCTGTTTAGCTTAACACACTTTGATGGGCTAAATTAGACCAAAATAAGGCAACTTTATTCTGGAATAAGTGTGTCTACACGTGGAATTATTCCGGAATAGCTGTTCTTGAGAAGTCATTACTAAATAATTCCATGTGTAGACAGTCCTTTAATCTAGCAAGTTCTTAAGTCATTTCTGAAAACATGACTTAGTTTCCTGTGTTATTAAGGGACACTCTATATATTTTTATCAAAAGTATTGTTCTGAGAAAAAACCCCACCATTTAAGTCCCAGCTGGTCTTGAAAGTTGTACATTAGATAAGGGGGGGATGGGCTATCCATTGTTTTTCCCAGATATTATGATTCAAAACAAGACAAATGTATGGCAAAATAGCAATTTTCAATACAACTCAAAGAGACTAGTCTGAACAGTTTGAGAGTATCTTTACTAGGAAAGTGGCTTGAGAGAGATGATTACTGCTTTAAGGTCTTTTTGCCTATCAGTTTTTAATCTAATTGTGTTTAAAAATTAAGGCAAGAAATTCTAAGTGACAGAATAATATTGGCTATTATGCTGTTTGCCTTATAGCGAGAACTTGGTTTTTATAATGAGGTGATTCTTTTTCCTCTGTGTTAAATAGGTTCATGGAAATTCATTATAACCAGGAGTTTCAGGCCAGTGCAACTCAGTGCTTACATTCTACTTAACTATAAACTCTGTCTTAATGCATTTATCCAATTCACTTGTGTAAGTTATCAGTGGAGATCTACTACTCATTGGACAGCTTAGCTATTTGAAGAGGTATGTTATTGCCTTGAAAGCAGATTACATAAGAAGATTCAGAGTTTAAAACATATTCTTTGAGAAACCATTAGATAATCTGTTCTTATTACAAACAAATGAGCCTCAGTAACAAAATATTCAGAATTTCTCTATGAAGAGACTTTCTGTAAAGAATGAAAGGCTCTATAGTGATTGTTAAGAATTTCAGACAATGTTAGTTTTTTTTAAAAAGCCACATTCTGGGTCAGTGTTATTTTTGTGTTCACAAATGTAAACACACAGCTCGGTGTACTATTGTTAATTCAGAGCAGTGAAAAAAACGTGCAGGGTTTAGATGGTGGAGAGATGTTTAAACAAGGACTCAATGCATGTGGTACATGAATACTCAGATGGGCCTGCTGTTGTATGAATAGTGATGGTTCTGCTGGGACAAGCTGTCACTTCCTGTAGCCAATTTCCTTGCAGTGTAAGTCAGCAAAAGATGTATGCTCAATTTTTTACTTTTTTCTCTGGTGTACAAATCCCCTATTTTCTGTGTGTATACAAAAATGTGGATTTTACTGCATTGTTCTCTCCCACTCACATGAATCACATTCTTAACTAAAGGCAGCCAAAATAGCTTTCAATGTAAGCCTTTCTCCTAAACACCAACATTAAAAAATTATCCTGCCGTGAGATCATAGCTGACTTAATTAAAACAAGGCTAATGTGGAGCAGCATTGTACCTGATTTGCCTATCAGTGTCCTATTCTTTTCTCTCTTTGTCATAATCAAGCTGGCTAAGAAGAATTTGACTGCAGTTTTCCTCCCATAAACAGAAGTGAACTTTGGCAAGATCAAGACATACAGACAGCATTATTGCAAAGTCATAAATGGGATTTCTGTGGATGCTTCGAATACCTTTCTGCAGACTACCAATAGCCTCCTTACTGGGCTGAGGTAATTCATTGTAGGAGACTTGCTGAATAAACACTGAGGTTGTTTCTGTGCTAGTGTTCAGGCGCACTTGTTCTGTGTATTACTGTAGGCTGTTGAATCAGCAGCGGGAAAGGGACTTCCAAAAAAAGCACCTGGTACTTTCCGTGGGACACCGTGTGTGTACATTTGGCAGCAGAACTCCTGAGACCCAGCTCTTGTTCAGCAGCCTTTGGGTTGTTTAAGATCATGGTAAGGTTATTTTCCCAAACAAAGAAGCTTGCAAATCTCGTAAAACTGGAATTTTGGTTAACAAAAGCTTGCATTAGGAATCTCTAATTTGTAGCTCTATCAAATGTGTGTTGATCACAGCAGTCGTACTGCAGGCTAGGTTTTGGGTGTTACCAGACAGGCTCATAAGAGTGCTGCAGACACACGGATAAGCTATCAGTCAGGTTGCTTCCAGTCTCTGTGTAAAAAAAGGACAATTCTGTCAGGAAAATGAATGAAAAAATGTTCTGGCTTTCAAGTGAAAAGGCAGTGCTATCTTTCTGCTTTATAGGGAAAGTTGCTGCTTTGCTTAGGGAGCTGCTTTGTATCCCTTTTTTTTCATGGTGCTTCCTGAGAGGCAGACATCTGAATTTGCATGCTCTCTCAAGCCACAAGTGTTAAGATCTGCAATTTAAAGTCTGTTTAGACCAGGGCTGCATCTCTTTCTCTTTGTGCCATAATTCTCTCATCAAATGTCCATGAAGCTCTTCCAGACGCAGTGGAAGGACCAACCAAGTGCCCTTATAATAAACAGGATTACGTGTGGTGCAGTACAGCCCATGAGGGAGAAATCTCTTAAGTTCCACGTCAGGGTTTTGTTTGAGGTAATCTCAGGCTTTCACATACTTGTTTTAAATAAGAGATGTTCAAAGCAACTAGTCCACATACCAGTACTAGTTTAGGAGCATTAAACTTGAAAATTGCTGCAGCACCCCTTTTCTGCCTCAGGTAAACCAGCAAATCACAGCTCAGTGTTTACTTTGGGATTGCACTGGTCTTTGGATTTAATGCTGTGCTCAAGGGCCTCCTTGGATCAGGTTGTGTTCTGGTCCACATGTAGCTGCCATTCTGTTGGAGTAATGTGCTACTCCTCTAAGACCTTAGAGAAGGAAGGGACCAAGAATTAGTGAACAGTTTCTTGTTGATTCATGCTTCCTGCTCAGTGCTCTCTGTAAAACTAAGTGCTCTGTTTGCTAGAGTTTTGGTTTTTTTTAATATGAAGTGAGGAAAAAAAAAAACCCCATACATTCCAGATGTTTGCGTTTTTTTAGTTGGAAAGTTTGTTAAGAAGAAACTGAAGTGTATATATGTGTATGTGCAGACAGACGTGCACTTTGTTAGCATGTCAGACTGACCCAAGTTTTCTGTGTAAACAGGGTTAATGAACCTTGCAAGGCACAGGATTAACAAAAGGGAAAAGGAGCTCAGGAGTAGTGAAAATGGCGTCAGCATTAACTGGGGAAATGGATTGCTCTTCAAGTTTGTCCGTTTGGCACCACTTGTGGGCAAGCAACATGACATTTCCTCTCTCTTTTATTCTTCGTTTCATTCCTTGTCCCATTCTTTGCATTCTGCCAGCTATTCAAGAAATGGACTTTATTCATCAGTGCAAAAGGCACAGTTTACAGATGCCTCCTGATCCTTTAAGGTTGTTCATTCCAGGGCCATCCAAAACTAAAATACACATTGTTAATTTAGCATCTCGTGATGTCACATCTGTGAGTGTGTATGATGACTATAATTAGAATGGGTAAAAACAGGCTAAGGCTGCTACTGCTGTTAAATTATTTTTCTTGTAAAACTCTTGGGAGCACCCTGTGCGACAAGTTGTAGTATGAACATATAAAAAGCCAGAATTAAGCCATGACTGTAGTCTTAAATAATTATTAATGGAAGTACATGTTTATGAATAGTGGTGCTGTGGGTTTATGTATTATATAAAAATTAAAATTAATTGCTATTTTAAAAGAACACCATTATCCTGTCCCCTTTTCTCCCTGCCCCCTATGTTTTACATTTTCTTTCCTCTAAAAGAAACGCTTTCTGATTAAGGATCATGTTGAAAACTCAGCAGTTTTTAATCCAGCTCTCTGCAGGCTGCAGTTCATGCTTCATTTAACTGATCAGTTCCACTGCTACATTACTAGACAAAATCACCAGTTTGAAGAGAGAAGCAATTATAGTAAGTCATAAAAATGGGAGACCCCACATTTTAAGAAATTAAATGAATTTTTAGAACTCTCCACTTCTCATACAGATGATTTGGAGGGTGTTTTTGTACATGACCGAATGAATAGCACAGTTTTCAGTGTTTTGCTACACTTTGTACCATGAATCCAGATCAAAACATGAAGTACATGCTCAGCTGTTCAACAGAGACTGTTAAAAAGATTATTTTGAGTGCTTTGAAATAACAGTATGGATGCAAGTGAAAAAGTACCAGCAAAGTAATGCAGAATCACTTTTGTAAACTATGAGTGTCAGGCTTGATCAGTAATTGTTAGTGTAAACCTTGAGGTTAACGTAAACAGGGCTTCTAACCAGCAAAACTGATCCTTGATTTTTTGTGGAGCTGCTGGAAAAAACTTGAGTGAACAGATACATTGACAGGGACAACAAATCACACAACAAACCTCATGAAAGGAGATGTTGCTGGAAAACAAATTTCATACCCTGCTAGCAAAACCCAAAATAAAAAGCCAGAGCTGGCTAGGGGCCAGCTCTGTAGCTCTAAATACTCCCATGGACTACTGCATAGGATTTGTTTGACCTGTTCATCTTATAGTGCCATAATCTCAGAGAGTCCTTTCTAGTGGGTGTTCTTGATTTAAATCCTCACCAGTTCAATACAGTTGCAACTTGTGCCTTGAAGGTTCAGAAAATAGCATCTCTTTTTTTTCTACTTTTCATTTTTTGCTTATTCATTTTTTTTCATATGAATGGTTGTGATGACAAGTTTGTATTAGCTCTTCCTCTAGCACAATACTTTTTAAATGGGAAACAACACTTGCAAGTGAGGGTTTTCTTTTCTCCGTTCTCCCCTCATTCACATTTTTCTGTGCTGTTTCAATTTCTGTTCTTCGTCAAGCCTTCTTCCAAGACTGCAGACAAAACTCGGACTAGACCACCTTTTTATAGTGAAGGTGTAGCAATTCAGGATGTCTCTTGCAACAGACACCTCAAATTTGGACATTTGAAATGCTGGGAATTTGTTATTAAAATATAAATTCACTGTATATTTGCTCAGTGCTTAAACATTTCTGGTCTTCTTTTGAATAAGAAAAGCTTGTCTTGAGCTAGAACTCATCTTGATACTTTAGATGCTTAGGGCATTGAGCAGTGGGTTAGTTACTTGAATCCAGTAGTTGCTAATCATGTGGAAAGAATCCACACTGTTTTCTCAGTTATCATTTGTGCATGTGCTGGCATGCTATAAAAACGGGAGCGTGATGGAAGTTGGAAAGTTAGTCAGATAGCCCTGCCTCCAAAGGCTTTTCATGGTGTCAGATTATTTTTTGCTGCATGTCAGCCCCATGAGAATCTATTGTGACAATGCCAAAAAAAACCTGGTTGTTTTGGGATGTTTAGTTGGTGCCCTAGAGTTGAAAAATGTGTTCTAGTATTACAGGGATTTATTGCAAATATTCCTAAAGCAGTGTGGCACCTCATGTGGGACATTACAGCCCGTGGCCAGAGACATAGGATCATGAAATTTGTCTTGTGAGAGCAGATTCAAGTTCTTTACAAGATCATTATATTGCAGCTGAGTCACGTGGGTTTTCTTTGCCCTCTAACATGCAAATTTGTCTTCCGCAGCAGTAAATGTATTTTTCCGTGTGGTGTGGGCCAAAGTATGCTTGGAGCACCATCTGCTTAGATGAAGCAAATTCACTCCTGAAATACACCACTTTATAAGGTATATCCATTTCTTACAGGAGCAAAATAAAATATATAAATTCATTATTTTTGCTCTGAACTGATGCTCAACTTATCCCATTGCTTTTTTCCAAACAATCCTACAGTAAGAAAATAACACAAGACAACAGTTGATATAATTTAGTTGTGTGTTAGTCATCAAAGATGTAAGGATGCCATATTTTCAGGAAGACAGAATTTGGCACATCTAAGGAAAATTCTCTTCACTAAGCAGCACCAGATAGCCAAAGTAAGGTTGCATCATTTGCCCGAGTTCCTCTCTAAATGGTTTAAAGAATAATAGATTTTTCTCTTGGCAAGAACACACTAATTGGAGCTGAATTGGATATACTGATGAACTGAATGTAACCAATGCATTTTACTGTTGATAGTGTTTTAGGCTCAATGACTTAGAGATCTCTAACGAAAAAAAAGGGGGGTTTTGGAATTTTTTACATTTTTATGCTGTAGGTAGGTGACACCATGATGTAGTTGATTATGCAGATTCTGTGTTAGCATACAGCATTTCCTTTAAAAGTAGCACTAACAGTCAAGGAGAGATTACTACAAAGTCCAGGAAATATCATTTGGTCATCTAACTAATCCTATTTTTTCTGAGGCAGAGGGAGAAAACACTATGTGTATTGAGGTTTTTTTTTTTTTTAATTGTTATTACTTATGAAAAGATACCTTAGGTTAATCCATTTTGAATGTCAAGAGGATAAATCTGACAGGAGTCAGAAGAGCTCCAGTGGGACTAGCACTACAAGTTACAAAACAGCTAACATCATCCAAGACTAATTTCTTTCCCCTGTTTGTCCTACTGTGGAGGGAGAGTTAAAAGGCAATTCTTGGAGAGTTGAAAGGCTCCATAATAGGGCTCCTCTCTCTAAGGGAGTAAAACTGCTTTGTGGCCTTTGTCTTCAGGCTGCTAATAAACCATCCCATGCTGTGAGGCTTTGAGTTCACTCTTAATTCAACTTCAGTTCAACTTCCATCAGCTTTGGTTTCCCTGTCTTTGTGAGTTGTTTTTGCCTTAAATACATGGTGTATCTAACTCACATTTGAGTTTCCTTATTCATTGCCTGAGTTTATAAATGCACCAGCTTCATAACACCCTGCTTGGCGATTTTTGCCAAAGGATAGAAATCGCCAGAAGCATTTCAGTAGCTGAGAGTTTTAATGGTTACTGCTGTCTTTCTGTCTGTCTCTCTGAGTGCACGTCTTTTTCTGTCTTAAAGCAACGTACAAATGTAGGATACGTTTATCCTTATGGATCTCTCTCTCCATCAGACCTTCTGGGCTGTTCAAGAAGGCACATTATTCTGTACACTTGCGGTTTGGCTGATCCTGCTCCTTCCCCCCAGTCCCCAATTATGTGACCGATTTAGTAACGTTTGCCTATTGTTCCTGCCCCTGCTTTTCCAGATAAGACCAAAATACAGTACTTGGACTTGTAAATGCCAAGGAATTTGCACCTGGCAAATTACAGATTTGGCAAGAGATGGCTTGGGGGGACGCTCAGTTAATTTTGCAGTCCATGAGGTCTGACACTGCGGGAGCAGCTGCAAAGAGCTAGTCCCAGCCCTGCCAGCCCAGCAAGGTTCTGTTTACTGCCTTTGTACCTAGACAGAGCTTAGAAAATGATGGGGGGAAGACGGGGGATCTCCTGCCTTGTGGTGGCAAACAGTGACATGCCTGTGATGGTGGCCAGGACCGGGCAGGCAGAACTGCCCTCTCCATGCCAGGATCTCTCCGGGCTCAGGGATGGAGCTGGTGCTGTTCTGTGCCCTCTGATGCTTAACCCTTAAACTGCCACGCTCATAGAATGGCCCATGCTGGCTTATTTGGGAGCAGGGGGCATACACAATCAGTGCCCTTTGGCATCAGAACAGCTGTCCCGGGAAGTATTGGTGTGGTTGTGTCCATAGCCAGAGGGAGCCCTGAAAATTAAAACAGACAAAGCAAAGGTACCCCAATACTTGCTTTGTTTGGGGTTTTACGCTGAATATTTGCCTAATGAATTAAATGTCCCTGCAAGTCACACCCTTTACAAATGAGCTTAAAATAGTTGCAGTCTCGGTTAGAAATCATTTGAAGTGACGAGGTGGTGCTGCTGCATGTCCCACTGAGCACTGCTTGCATTTGTGCAGGCACACTTCCAGCATTAACAACACGGGAAAGAAGTAGGTGAGGGTAGTCAGGGGTAGCACGTTACTTTGGGAACAGGGGAAGAGTCTCATGCAGGAGAAATGCTGGATGAAGGATGAAGTACCTTCAATTTAGTACTGAGGTGAGGCAAGATCCTGTTATGAAAGGGTTGGACATTCTTTACTAAAAGGACAGAAAACTGGTAAATTGGCCTCAGAGATCTAATTTGTGACCTTTAAAGAAGTTTGCAGGGAGAGTATAGAAGCTGGATAGTCAAGGAGTTTTGCTCTCGTTGTCTTCTCATCTGCTTTTCAAGAAATGTGTTTGTCTCTCTGGTTTGGGTTTGATGTGTTGTATGAACCTATAAGTACTCTATGGCTTTCTGTTTTGGAAAGATCATATGTGACCAGGCCTTGCCAAGTAAAAAAATTGAGAATCTGATGGATATGTGCTACTGTCTTCTCAAAAGTGTTATATTATTATCATGAGAAATCAAAACAGCACAAAAATTAAGCATACAGTTGGAAGTTAGAAGTTCTGTGTTTTCATAAAGGTATGAAAAACAAGTTAATTTTTGCTATTAATTTTAAGGCAAATAAACTAGTCATGTTCTAGGTACTATAGAACTCACACAAATTTGATTTTGTTTCTGATTGAGTACTGCATTTGAATCTATAGTTACTCAGATGTGCAAGTAGCACACACATTTAGTTTGAAGGATGAACTCTTTACTGTGTCGTAAATATGTTAGGAATTTAGGATTTGTTTTTTCCAGAGTGCTCTGTGTACAGTTATCTGCAGAGCAGTTGGTGGTTTTCTTTCGAGGATTTTTGGTTCTTGGTTTGCAGCTTAGTTCTTATACAGGATGTAGAAAATCAAAATATTCAGTTCCATTTCACGAGGTGAGATTCAGGTAAAATGTGTTGTGCTGTCAATGAATGGAAAAAAGCTAAGTGCTCCAGATGGGAAGGGGTAGTAGAGAATTCATGGATTGGGAAAGACAGGTACGAAAAAAAAAGGAAGATCAAGGAAAGAGTAAAATAGAAAGGGAAAAGGGGATAGAAAACATAACAGATGGAGACTATATTGTGAGTTTTTTATGCTTAGAGATAATTGAGGTGCAGGAAGGTAAATAACATCAAAAAAGCCAGAGGAAGAGTCCTTACAAGAAAGCATCACTTAGCCTGAAACTAAATTCTGATCTTTATGTCAATTTATGAGATTTTTGAAAATTATAGTGTAAAAGAGTAATTCTGTGTGGTGTCAGCTTTCTTTGGTTGTTGTTTTGGTTTGTTTTTTCTCTGTTTTGAAAAACCTGAGCCTGTTTATTACTGAGTGATATTTCTAATTTTTTTCCTGCAAATCCTGCAAAACCCTAATTAATAAAACCTACTTGTAGTTGGAGGGAGAGAAAGTGCTTTATTTTAAAATTTTACTATCTGCCATATTCCTACTGTCATTCTTTGCTTTTAGGACTGAAAATCAAACTGACCTTCACCAGCTACTCAAATGCAGCTGAGAACACATGTTGAGAGGGCAAAGGCTTGCACACGTAAATGTGATTTTGTACCCTCGGTTCATGCCAAAAGA
Organism: Dicrurus megarhynchus; assembly: GCA_013399195.1. Taxonomy (NCBI): domain Eukaryota; kingdom Metazoa; phylum Chordata; class Aves; order Passeriformes; family Dicruridae; genus Dicrurus; species Dicrurus megarhynchus. Next base: position 843,628 of record VXAD01003445.1, read on the forward strand.
AAGTACAATTATTCTCTACTCAAAAGTCTCAGTGGGAACCCTGGCCATTGTCAGATGGGTGCTTTGTGCACATCTGCTGCATTGCCCAATGCTTGACTTGACTGCTCACCCTTTCATTGAGGATAAACAAGGAAATAGAAACTCCTGCTTGTGTAACTAAAAGGACATGAAAGGATATGTCCTCATTCGAAGCGTTTGTGGCAAAGAGTAGGCTGGCTTGGAACAAGCACAGAGGAACAAAATGTATCCGCGTTTTACCAGGTCACGCTGCCACATCACGTGTACCGTGGGCAAATAATTATTCTTTAGACTTTTGAAAGTATGCATAGCCAAGCTCTGAAGTATACAAGTAGGTCTCAAAACAAACATGTCAAGAGTGATTAGTGTTGTGTGCAAATGGACTGGCATACAGTCCTTTCTGCCCCTTTCTGGCTCCTTTTTAAGTTGATGCTGTCAAATACCAGGAAAACAATATTCCAGTTTTTGGTTTCTTCAGGCAAAATGGGGAGTTAGCCAACATCTGTAAAAGCACTTAGAATTTGTTGTTATTATGAGAACCCTTTTTTTTCCTCCCAGAAATTGGTATTCCAATAGATGCAAGTGATGTCACTTAGATGTCTCTCTGTTGTGTGGCTCTATTCCTGGAGTGATATTTCCACTGAGAATTGTTTGCCATGAAATGGTTTTGACTCAAGAGCAACTGTAAGCGTGAAATTGGTGCAATGGTTTCTGCCTTCAAGAGTGCTCACAGAAAAAGGACAAAACCAAAACTGATGAGTGAAAAAAAATCCATGGCCAGGTACAGTAGCAGGAAGTTCAGATAAGGTTGACAGCTGTTGTTTTGACAGGCTCGTGCAATCACTCCAAAGTGGTTTGGAGCTGTAGGAGCCTGCAGCAGGCTTGCAAGCTGACACAGCCTCTTAACCTTCTGTTTTAGACACAAACTTTCTCTTCTGATCAAAGATCTTGGATAGGCTTGTCACACCTCCAAAAAGCTCCTGTAACAGAGGGCATTTTATATGCTATGGGAAATGAGCCATCATCTTCAGAAAAACTCCTCGGTTTCTGAACTAGACCAGAGGCAGAGCAGTGCCCGAGCAGGGAGCCAGGGCAGCTCAAACAAAGCTCAGGTAGGATTTTGCAAGATGAAAGGTAAGCAGATACCCTGCCAAGTACTTGTGTCAGGGTAGAGCTGGCCTATATACACACAGGCTGTCAGCAGGCTCCCTTCGTGTTTCACAGTGCTGCTACACCCTTTCACTTACACCTCCCTGCTTTCCCTCCTCCCACCCCACCACTCTCTGATATGGTCATTCCTTACCTGGACTCTCCATGTTCCCATTGTTTCAAGAGACCCTCCCCCTTTCTTGGCAGCCAGTGTCCTGTAATCTCTTCCCAAAGAGGAGAGACTGAGAAGCATTTGGTCACACTAAAATGTGTGGGCTTTGACCCTTTCATGTGGGTATACTGATGCTAATGAGGGACTTGCCATCGTGCAGAAAGCATGGGTGCTTTGTGAATAAAGAATGTGCGCTTCTTTCCCTTAAGAATAAACTTTGTTCCATATTTTTCATACACTGCTGGTTTAGTTTCTTCAAAATTAAGGAAGCCACCTTACTCCCACTGCTGCCAGCATCTTTCAGCTTCCTTCTGGGGTCAGGCTCATTTCAATGTTCAATTTCTCTGCTTCGGCCCCTGTTCCTCCTTTCCCTTGCTGCTACAGAAGAAGAGGACTGTATAACTGTCCAGTGTCACACAACACTAACTTCCAATTTAGGCCAGCAGCAAACCCAACTACTTTTATAAAGTCAGCTCTTTAAGAACTATATTTAACAATATCCCTGCAGAAAATAGCAAGGCATATAGAGTTAAAGCAAGCTGTCCTTCCTCCAGCCTTGCAGGCACTGGCAAAATACTTTCAAAACTGATATCTCATTTTAGCCCATAAATAGGTGCAGCAAGCTTTCTCTGAGCAGCAGCCAGTCATCCTCATGGATGATTTTAAAAGCAAAACTCAAATCAGGATTTACACTTCAGGGAATTTAATAGTAGTCTCAGAAGGTTTGTAGAAGTAGACTCTACTGGAACAGATTCAATTGTCAACACCTAGTGCCATTTTTGGTGACTTAACTTTTCTTGTTTGATCTACAAATGCCTCTCCAAAGGGCATGGGTCTGATGTTATATCTGCATAACCCCATGCAGGTGTCTTGGATATTACAGAAGTGCCTAAAATAGCACTACATGCCTCTGTGCTTGCCTCTAAATCCCATGCTGCTTAAGCCTCGGCTCTGATGTGTAGGAAAAGGCACTCTGTTGCTTCAGGTCTCATTATTGGGTGAAGCATTAAGTGAAATTTTGACAGCTTACAAGCTTTATAAATGTCAGAGGTGGTTTTCAACAGAGGCAGAGCTAAATGCTGTGTCTGGTATTTCAACATAAAAATATCACCTTAAGTCATTCCTTCGGTCAGAATGTTCCTTCTGTAAGGTTTTAATCCTGTTACCCTCCTTGCTTCAGTAGCAGGTACTGTGTGAACCATCAGGTGTTCCCAAGTGTTTGGACTATCTTCACACACATGTATAAATGCAGTTAAGGTTTATAAAATAGTTGTAATGCTGATTTAGTAGTATGAAAAATGCTCCTTGTTGTGAAAGGTTGCAGTCTGTATTTCTTGGTGCATCACTCCAAACATGGGTCACCTTTAGCTTCCATTCCATGGCTGAAACTTGGAAACCACCTTCTGCTGTAAGTTCAGACAATGAGACAACAATAAATAGTTGCCATTTTACCTGACTGTGGACAACTTGCTCTGCATTAATCCCACAACTATTGGCATTGCTTCTTTCAACTTTCTTCTGAGATAAATTGGCTCACTTGGCAATTCCAGAAATGGAAATTTATTCCATGATCTTAGAGACATGTGTCCCTAATGATCCGTTTCTCACAATTTAGAGAAGCCTAAGGAGAATGAGAGAAAAGCAGTTGATTACTTCAAATCATATTCAAGCATGTTCGGGTGCAAGGTGCATCTTGGTGGATTTGCTGCCATGCAGCTCCAAAGTTCTCCACCAGGAATGTGTGTCAGTTTCTGTGAACTCTCAGAACAAAATACTTCTTCTTGGCTGCTGAGGAGGAATGAAAACAAACATAAAGACCTCATTGCCATCATGGGAGCTGGATGATATGATGTCTTTTGAATGAGGTTTTTTACTTAAAATCTTGGTGGATTTAGTGACTGGCTGAGGCAAATATTTCCATACAAACATATTGGTAATAAACCAAGTATCTTTGGTCCAGACTCTGAGGGAGCAGGATTGCTGATTTTTTTACGCTCATTTTTATGTGGATAACAGGTAGTAGATACGAAAAAAATGTTCTGAGGATTGAGAATGACGTCTCAAAAAAGAAAAAAACCACTTTACTAAGTTCTTGGCACTGCAATGTAATGTATGCATAAGTATATGAAGGAGCCAGTGAGAAATTTCAGAGCTCCAAGTACCCTTATTTACTGTCTTAACTACATGAGGCATATGGTGGGTTTGTTTTGTTATAAACATTGGTCTGACTTAGCTACAGGAGGCAACTGACACTTCTTTCTAGAGACTGGATTCATTTTCAGTTTTGTTTGACACATTTGGACTAATCAACCCCAATGACATCATGGACATCAAATTGTGCTGGCATACATCCTAAAAATGATCCTGTTGGAAACTTCCAGCTAAATTTTCGTCAGTGGAAAATGTACTTTCAGCAAAAGCAAAACTTCGTGTGACATCATGATGAGGTTAAAAGTTTTTCTGTCAGAAAACTTAAAAAGTTCTGCGTGGTCTCCTCTCTTACCTGAGAGCTTTTTAGATTGGATAGTTTGTTACTTGTTTTCTCCGGAGTTTTGCTGACCCACGGCACTTCCCTCCTCATCCTTCTGAAGGAGGAGAAAGCCAAGACTTACGGAGTGATAGGAGACTCTTGGATTGTCATATCCAAGTCCATCCTGTGAAGGAGAAATTTTCCTTCAGCTTGTTTGGTGTATTCTCTAAAGGATCCTGGACAACTTCTAACTGGACAGCTGCTATCACCTCACCCAGTTTTCTAAGGCACAAATGAAAGATTAGCAAGAAACTGATAGACCTGGGACCGGAGGCTCCCATGTCAATGTGGGACAGAGAAGAATTTTCTTTTAAATTTTGAGAGCTTTAAAAGTTTAAGGCAACTTCTAAATAAGTAGTTGTGTCCTGTGGAGCTGTTCCTTCTGTTAGCCAAAACAAAATGCAGAAACTGCCTAAACTTGAAGTGTGATGGTTTGTTCATAACAGCTTCCTTTTATTTTTACAGCATATTCCATTTCCACACCTTATTTTTCCTTACCATAGCATCAACTAGTCTGTAAGATTTGACTGTCAGAGCTTATCCTGTGTTGCTTATATGCCATTGCTTTATATAGTTTTTCATCAGTGTTGTTTCCCTGCCCTATTTGATGCTCATTTAGGTAACTTTTTTTCTAAGCAACTCAACCTCACTTTCACTTTGCAGCTGATCCTCTCTTTTATTCTTTCTTTTACATTTTAAGCAGTACACCATGTGTAGTAGACCTGAAAATGCTGTCCATTTTTCATGTGGACAGTATATTTGGTCAGGTTCATAAAACTGAAAAAAAGCTGAATCTTAAAACTAACCTTTGGAAAGAAAACTCAGAGGGAAGATTATAGGCCTAGTCAGCCCAGCCCTCTGTGGAGTCTGCTGAACCACTGCAAAATAAGGAATTGTGGCTAATCTGGGTAGTAGCATAAGCCCCTTAAATAAGTTTGGTGCATAAAAATGTTTATTTCTAAGCATATATTACATGTGGGAGAAATTACTGTATGAACTGTTTTCTACTAGAAAGTTTGTTCTTCTCTGGCTTAATCATCAATTTGTAGTTTCAAGAATTTTTCAAAATATTTCATTTCTATGGGAAAGTATGGGGAACTAGAAGTTATTTTGCATTCTCTTGCTACAAGCGGAGGGACTAAATATTTGTTGAAGGGATTTTGCTTCTGTTACCACAGGAAAAGATATTTCTGAAAGAAGGCTAAGTAATTTTTTGTGCAGTTGGCATCCAGGTACCCTCAGACACAAAAAAACCCCCAAATATAAAATGGGGGGGGGCTTTTACCTGAGAGTACTGATGTGGAAAAACTGTTCAAGAAGAAAACTAAGCAAAACCAAGATATCTGGATTTTATTGTGATAGAATGGAACTTGTTACTATCCTAATTGCCTTGGATCAGTTCGAAGTGTGTCCTTGGAATGATGTTAGGGACTATTTAATTGTATTCTCCCCTCTGCATGCAAGATTGGAGTGGTGAAGCCTGCAGTGTTCCTTGTGCAAAAGTTGGCTGATAGGAGGAATGTCTGCTGGTGCTGTCCTTGGGTGAGCCCTGGTCATACCCAGGTTCTGGACAGGGCTGTTTGGAAGGCAGCCTTTTGTGCCCTGTCCTGCTGTGATTTGTGTGCTTCCAAGTGCCTTGGTGACCAGCCAGGGCAGCTGCTATCTTTTATATGAGGTGAGAGGCTTTTAACACAGTGGGGGGCAGAGCTGGGCTCTCTCTGATATGTGTCGGCTGCCCATAGCCTCAAGGACAGTGCAGAAGCCAGCATTAATGGGAAATATCCCTTTACCTGTAGCAAAAGACATCATTTAGTTTGGCTGAGATGATTAAAAGGAACACAGCTGGATTAGACTGGGAGTAGGTGTTCTACCTCTGCAAGGTGATGCAACTGTTATTAATACAGACAGATTCTTTCCTCCTAATTTTGTATTGCATTGAATGAAAAAAAAAAAAAATCCCAAAACAAACAACTCAGTGCAGAATAATGAAAGAGGAACAAAATTATTACTTCTAAAAATAACTCTTCGGAAGTACTTGTCACTAACCTTCACGTGATCCCAATCAGGCCTACAGAAGAAACAAAAAGTAGATGAAAGCAGTATTACACCAGTGATTACTTTAAGGGATAAATCCAAGCACCACAACATGTGCAATAGAAATTTTTGCGTGGCGATTACAGAAACTGTAAATTATATGCAACATGACCGAATTACTATCACGCACATTGTGCACAAGAGAGTAACTTGTACTTTTAGAAGAATAGAGCACTGTACCATCTGAGAAGGGTATTGAGCTGAATTGGAAATACATATCAATAAAAAGGGTTTGGAACTACCAAATCAGTATTTTTAAAAATCCCAAGACCAAACACTCATGCTTTAAGGAATACCAGTTTGCAGACAGCTGTTTAGTCTTGGAGTATTTGAGCTCTTGGGAATTGTTTTGTCAAAGCTGCCTAGAAGCCAGATTTCTTCCTTTGGAGTATCTGGTTCTGGCTACCCTGCAGACTAAGTTGTTCTATAATCCCATTCCTCTTCCTCAAAGTAAAATAGGATTAAAACATGTTTACAAATATAGTAAAATTAAATCACTAGGTGTATGTATAAAATAATAATTTTATTTGCTGATACTGTTAATGAGAGCAATTCTAAAAATGTTACCATATAGAAGTGGGATTATGGTTCCATATGCCAGATGTTAAGAGCAGAACCAAAGATACTTTGCCTAACATAGACTTTTGATAGCTGGATCTTTCTCTCTTTTTTTTTTTTTTTTTTGCTCAGAATCCTCCTAAACCTTTCCAGATAGCCTTATGTAACATTTAATCACTAAAATAAGATTCATTGCATAGGGATGTAGCTGCTGATATTTAAATCTAATCTGTTATTACACTGAAAGTTTTCTGAAGTCAAAGTTTGAGTTCTCAAGAAGTGTTTGATCTTGGAGAAGATATACCAGTGATTAATGTTAACGATAAGGTGTTGATTGGTGCTCGGGAGAACCTATTCATAGAAACAATAGCCTATTATACTCTACTTTAACTACCATATAACAATATTGAAGTTTTGTTCCGTAGAAACAATAGCCGTATTTATACATCCCTGTCTGCCTCTAAACCAGCATTGCAGTTTCTGGCTTCCTATGAGGTCCAAAGTGCCCATTAACGATTTCGGGGCTTGAAGAGTTCAGTGCTACCAAGGTGCAGCAAAAAGCGAGTGGAATTGTTCAGTCTGACCCTCATCTGCAGCTTACAGAAAAGCAGCTGAGCACTAGAGTGGCTAGCTGGGTTTTGCAGTTCATCTGAGAGGTGCACTAAGATTGAGACAACCATGCTAAATTCTTATTTTTGAGTAAGACTGAACAAGCCCTCTCAAAGTGTTTCACGCTGTTGCCGAGGGTAGGGAGCACCAGGTGCCCCAGGTTTCTTACCACTACCAAAACCATCCAAGAGCATCAGGTTTAACAGACCTTAAAAATAACTACAGCATCTGCTCTTCTCAAAGGTGGGTATTTGGTCCCACAGGCCTAACAGCATTTTGGTGTAGTAACTTTCCATTATTGTTGTTAGGCTATTTTGAGTTGTTTCAGTTGAGCTGTGCACTGAAGCACTTGCAGATTATGGAGTACTCAGGCATTGTATGAACTGAACAGAGCATAGATTTATCTTATTCATGCTTCTTTGATTTAAGAATAAAGAAGCAAGCCTGAAACCCTTCCTTTTCTTGCTAGTGTGTCAATGGTTATAATTTCGATTTTCAAGAAGTGGAAGCAAAAGCTGTGCGTAAGGTTGGGGAAGAAGACAGAGTTACCACAGAACCTACACCAGAAATTCTGCTACCTCAGATCTTCATATTTGGTTCTGGAAATAGAGATCTTTTCTAATTGAACTGAAATTGTGCTCATTTTCTTATGCATAATAAATTATTATTAATAATTTTTTAAGTCAAGTACAGAGCTTTTACATTATGTTGTGTTAACAAACTTAAGCTGATACAGAAACAGAAAAAAATTATTGATGATAGTGTCATTTCTTTAGTAATGAATTTTTGCACACTCAGATTCCTTGGCATTTTATTAAAATTAGACATGAGTAGGGAAGCAGGTCTTTAAATAGCCCATGCACCTACTTCTCTCTTGATCTTGTCTTTGCACAGAGGTACAGCATTGGAGGGAAGAAAGAGGATTCTTTATGCTGTGTATAAAATGCCCATAAAAATTAAATGGTCTGAGTGATTTAGACTAGAGTAATAACTCGCATTATGTAACCTTAATGTTTTTCATCTGTCATTAGTCACCTTAAAATGACAATAATGTGGTGCAGCAACCACAACAGTTACTTAGTTTTTATTTACATACAACACACATACCAGGTTAGAGAGAGTTTATCTGGGACCACTTTCTGTACTGTGGAGGTTGAGCTGCATCCTGCTCATTTTTACTTAAAACTTTGCTTTCTAAGTAGCCTTTCTTTGTTTATTGGAAAAGACCAAGACCTTTGATTCTGGTTGTCACCAAGGCTTGTTGAAGACAGTGAGCTCAAGGAACTTGAAATTGAGGGTCTGGCATAAATACTAACCTGTTTGAAGGATGAAGGAGGGCTTTCAATTCACATGCAAGACTGAAACTCAGACCTCTGATCAGAATGACAGGCTAGAGCCAATTGAAGGAGCTGTAAAGACCAAATAACCACAGACCTACTGAAGGTGGATAGGGAAACAAGGAATAGGAATTGTCATGACAATGGGAATAGGGGAGGGAAATCCAGGGAAATTACATGTATTTTCTTCTTTGAAGCAATTGATTGGGGTTTTGAGGGAAAAAAATAGTATGAATACAGACAACAGTGAAAAAAGCAGACAACAGGCCTGTGTTAGCTCAAGTGTAGATTGATTTTTGAGAAGTTTTGTATCACGATTTGTGGGTGTAGGGTGAGAGGGAGGACTACCAATAAAGAGCATTGTTACAGTGGAATCCAACTTGAAAAAAGAGGATTGTTTTCTATAGGCCAAAAAATGGCAACTGAACAAAAAAGAAAGGAAAATGTAAATAAGGGCAGACCTTTATATATGTATATATTTGAATTTATTAGCTGCCAACATTCTCAAACAGAAAGGGAATTTGATGCATTATATTCCTAGTTTTATGCATTTCACTCCTACTAGAATTCCTCTGAAAGATGTTTTGTTTGAATTGGTCTGGTTTAATGTTTGTTTGATTTCAAAATGCGGAGCATAGAGTAAAAGAGAAGACAAGATATTTCTTCAAGCTGAGAGAGCAATCATCCCAAGAGTATCCCTGACCAAAGTTACATTAACCCTTGCTAGAGCCTCGGGAAGGCACCAGCCAGTACCTACACAAACTTCCTGAGGGAATGGCTTGAAGCCATGTCAGGGGAGGTTTAGGTTGGATATTAGGGAAAGGGGTTTCACCCAGAAGGTGGTTGGGCACTAGAACAGGCTCCCCAGGGAAGTGGTCACAGCACCAAGCCTGACAGAGCTCAAGAAACATTTGGACAATGCCCTCAGGCAATGGTGTGACTTTTGGGGTGTCCGGTCCTGGGCCGGGAGTTGAGCTTTGATGATCCTAGTGGATTCCTTCCAACTCAGAATACTCTGTGATTCTGTGAAGCTATCACATTATTTTAAAGTAAATTTTGGAAACAAGATAGATTTTTACATTTAGAGAACAATAAAAACCCTGTCCTACTATCACAATATTACAGAAAGCGATCAGTCGCTGCTGTTTCTTTCCATGTGCATCTGGATCATCTTGGATCTGTTTAATAAGCACTCTGTTAAATCCATACTTCTGCAATCTCAGGCAGGCTTTTTAAAGTCATGATGTGAAGGTTCCCTCTCAGGGCTTTTCTTTTTTTCTCCTTCCCCTGGGAAGCCACTTTTGGAGTTAAGGAAATTATGATGTCCTTCTCTCATATCTCAATTCCTGCAAAGACAAGTCATACCAGCCCTCATACACATTCAGAGAGGCACTGTGTAATATGTTTACTGTCTTATTGAGCTCGATCTAATACCATCTTCAGTATTTTCTGAATCATTTTATGCATTTCTCATCTAGGAGTGCATTTTATTGTGTGCTTACTCACTCCACTTCTTTCTCACTTCCATATTTCCCTGTGTTTAAAATGGTGATTAATTAGTTGATGGTTTCAGGTGCAGTAATTCTGCACCACAAGATTCTCATCTCAAAGATAATTTTCCCTTAACCAAAGAACTGCACTGCATTCAAACTGATTATTACACATTCCAGTGTATTGAAACAATATGGAACTGTCTCCTTAAATCCACACAGGTGTACTCTGTTCAGGTTTCACTGAAATCAAATTATTCCTTGCATATCTGATCTATCATTGCTTGGCACCTGAAAGAGAGATTACATCCATCGCCCTGTTTAATTTTGTTTTAGTTTGTTTGCTTGTATTAGAATGGGTAGATGATATAATTATGTCCCTTGTTTGCTGGCTTTTTGGGTATTGCAAATCTTTTTTTAACTTTTAACACATGCATCCTGTTGGTCATTTTTACTGCATATGACCCATCACAGTCTTTTTCTTAGAATCTGTTTCAAAGTTGTTGGAGTGATGTGCTCATTTCCTGTCTTTTTAAGTTCAGGCCTATTCTTTTTTTATCTTGGGAACTTCATTTAGTAACCTAGGGTCTCTTAAGATCAGCAATGAAAGGCTCCACCACATTTTCTTGCTAAAGAGGTGGTGTGAGTATGACATCATTCATCTGTGCTAGACACTGACTCATAGGCATTTGACCCGAGGGTGGAACCCAGGAACAGGGGTTAACATGAAGTCAGCTGCGGTTGCACAATGCCTTTCACAGTTGTTCTGCCTCTCCTTTTTTTAAACCATCTAAATAATTGCAGAGTGCAGAACACAGCGAAGTACAGCAAAGTACAGCAGTCAGGGCAAACATTGCTTTTGGGGCTCTTCCAGGGCGCTTTGTAGACCACAATGAAAAAGAGCAGGAAAAAAAGAAGATTATTGGATTTTACCTTTGGATGTAGAAATAGCTTTGTCCAGTAGCCAGAAAATGAAACGCAAGTTTGTCTTAAAACTGTAACATCATACGAATTGTTGCATTAATTTTTGCTGTGAAATACTAGACCCGGTTTTAGATTTTTAGGGCAGCATCATATTTTTATGTGATACCACTGAGGCACTGTTGACATATTAGTATCTAAGACACGTTTTGATTTGTTCTTTGTTGTGTTTTTGTTTTTTTTTTTCCTCCTGAAACTTTTTGGCTATGTTTTCAGATTATCCACAGTTCCTTTTTAGAATTCTTTGCTTCATATTCTGGCACAGGGTCTGGTCTCCTCCTTGTGAAATACAGCCTGAGCACGCATTTAAGGGGCTGAAAGTCACCAGTGGTGGAACTTGCAAGAACACCTGTAATATTAAGAGCTCTAGAAAGAGGATTGTCTGTTGGCCTCTCCAGTTTCTTACACTGTTTGAAACCTGGCAGAATTTGTCAATATTTGTCATTTCAATATTATTTTGGGACATTAGAAAATCTAAGGATTTCCCTTGTTAGATCAATGGACCAGTGATTAGTTTCTGCTTTTATTGTTAATACTGAGCAGGAGCATGACGGCTTCTCTTTGTGGAGCATAGGAAAACACGCCCATTCTCCCCAGCAGACATTTGGGTTGGTTCATTGCCTCAGCTGGGGAGCGTGGCTGAGCCTTCCCCACCTATGAGCGATACAGGGAGCCCAGCTGGATGTAGTGCCATCAAGGGGAACATTGCTCAGGACTAACTTTTTCCCAGATGTCCTTGTCAGCTAGAACTGGTTTGATGTAGGCCCTCTTTATCCTTTTACAACATGAGAAACAGGCTTTTCCCTGCTTCAAAAGCTGTGGAGAGCAGTAAACACACAGTTTGTTTATTTTTGCTTACTGGTGAGTGCTGTGTAAGTATTATAATCAAAAGAGAAACAGTTGGAAAAAACCACTAGCTTCCAGGTTCTGGAAATCTTCTGAGTCTTGTAAGCAACTTTACATCAGAGTGTAACATGGTTTAATGCAACACTTCAAATATGTTTCTAGGTGGTGTGTAATTACTTAGTATTTTTCATTTCAAGTCTCTGAAAATCAGCTTATAAATGGGAAACACAAGTAGGGATTTTTATTTGGAAATACGAATTTCTGTTACAGAACATTTTGTAAGAACAAGTGATTAAAATTAGGATTGTTATTGAGGAAGGGTGATAACATAGGTCTAATTTTGAAAGGTACTCTTTTTCTGAAAATAATCTAATTGTTTACAACACATGAGGCTAGACTCCCCCTCTCCCCAAATTTTAAGACTTGTAGATCACTCCTGTTTTTAATTAGGAACTGCATTAAGTATTTCACTTCATAGCTCATATGAGTAAATACATTTTAGTGAACTTGAGTAAATGAGCAATGTAGGTCTTGCTCTTAGGAAAGTTCTTGCTGTGTAAATGCAGTGTCTCCTGCCTGTCTCCACTCTGCTGGTTCAGCAAAAGGTTTAAGCACACAATTGCTTTTGTATACATGGTAGGACTTTAAGAGGTTTCTTAATTGAGAGCCTTTGTCCCTGATGGCTGATTTCTGGTTGAGTAAAAGACAGAAAATCTGGTTCTTGGAAAATACATGAGTAGATGGAATGTGATTCTGCTGCCTAACTTCTTACCAAATCCTGACGTGAAGCCCTGGAGTTTGTGAGACAGATGCCTGCTGCAGTGGTACATAAGCAGATTCCTATAAAATCAACAGAAGCATTATCTGGAACAATCTCTTTGGCTCAGCTTGGAAAAAAATATTTTGAATATTGGAACTTCATCATAAAATACGGGGAAAGAAGTCTCTTTTTGCCACAGGCGTTGTTGAGTTCTGATGCAAATTCCATGCAAATGACTGACCTTGGAAACACCATGGGGGCAATCTTTACGTAGGCATGAACAATTTCTCCAATGTATAAGGCATAAATAGTTTTGGTTTTGACATCAGACAAGCAAGAGTGGTTTTTTTCAGGTTACATGTTTCTGGAGGAAATGCGTTTATTGAAGTCAATGCACAAAAATCTGCTTTGGAGTAATTCTTCACTAACCTTTTCCCAACAGATTGTCTTATCATTTTTCCAAAGTAGTTACTGATTTTCTGAGTTAACTTTTGTGTTAGCACTAGAGGATGCAACCTCCATGTGACTTGGTTAAGGTGGCTTTGAAAATAATGGGGCAGATGGGTGTGTGATGGTGCCATGAAAGGAGAAGCATCTATACCTCCAGGCATGCAGACACCTTCTAAACATTCTTTGTCCTTCCCCACCTTAGATTATGTATTTAGCATCCTGCTTTTGCTCATAGAAATATGCATTTAGAAATTAGTATAATTAATCAAATAGTTATTCACAATCTCCAATTTTAGGATGTATATGTGCTGTGATTTTTATTTTTACACTTGTACACATACCCTGCCCCCATCAGTTTAAGTATATTCATAAACATTCTTTTGGCTGATTGAATTGCTTATCTCACCTGATCTAGTGAAGTGCAGAAACATTAAACTTTTGCTTTTTGAGTTATAGGGAATTATAGTCACACTTACCTACAAGGTCTTCTCTCAAGGAAGCACAACAACAACCAGGCTTTTGTTTATGGCAGATGGTAAATTTGCTGAGTTTCACTGATGGCAGGGTAGGGGGAGGGAGGGACCAAATAATTTAATAGTTTGGGGTTTTTTTCCCCCATTCAAATCCAGCAACTGGAAATCCAATCTGCAAAGAAATTGCATCTCAGAATAAGGATAGATATTTTGTTTCCATTTCTTTTGTTCTGTATGAAGAAAACACAAATTGTAGCCTGTGTCCTCCAAAGGTTTGGGGTTTGGTTTGGTGGTTTTTTTCAGATTTCATCCTAGAATACTGTATGATTAAAATATAAGTTTATAAAGGAGAGTCTGTCAGAACCTTAACTGCAGTGGTGCTCCTGGTGCTACTGCAATTTTATGTGTTTCATTATAGGTTGTACATAATTTCAGTATATGATGTACACATTCCCAAACATTAAGTATATCCTATGAAATAACAGCACCTCGTAAAAAGGGATCATTTTCATACTAATGATATATTTAAGCTGTTCAGAAACTAACTGAACTCACAACTTATTTCCTGAGGCAGGATTTGGGGATATATTTAATTTAAATGGGGCAGTCACAGTGAGTTAGGAATTGTGAAATGACCACTATGTTTACCGCTTAAGAGGTGCAAAATTGTTAATTGAGACATGGAGTTTTCCTTGCCAAGTAAATTCTCGCGTGTTGCATGTCTGCATTCTCAGCAGCTGGATCCAAAAAGTGACCTGCACATGTTTAGAAACTGAACTTCCAGTTCTTATTTTATTGATAATTTTCACCTTTTCCCCCCCTCTGCCTAAAGATCCAGTTCTGAAATCAGGGGTCACTAGAGATATTTTAGTGGGGATTTGTTCATAAAAAAGCTTTTCACTACAGCAAGCCTGGAGGAAGGTCAGAAGATGAGTGTGAGTTGCCAGGTTTCTTGTCACATCACTATCAAGGTTTAAAAAATCCTGCAAGTGTCATCACACTTAGGTGGAGAAAGGGAACTAGGATTTTTTTCTTCTGAGAGTTTTCCATCAACTTTGATTTACTGAATTTGTTGTGACTGGAGGAAAAAGAGCTTGGTGTGAGAGCAAATTATTTGTTTGACCTTTTCCAGGCATGTGAAGTAATTTCTTTTCATAACTGCCATGTAATTTTTGAAATTGTGAAAGAGTTGTGAGAGAATCTGTTTGTGTATATTGAAGAACTTCTGTCTTCATGTGAGAGGATAATGGTCAAGAAATGATATTTATAATGTTGCACCCTTGAAATACTATAATGAAATTTAAAATAAATGAAATAATGTTAAATCAAGGAAATTTTCAGTGAAAGTTAAACCTTAAACCATTAGTCAGGTGTGCTCTAGTGATTGATTTAGATACAAGATTTATGTTCATCAGAACCTGAATTTCCTGCACTTTTTTGTTGTTTTTTGGGGGGGAATTAATACTCTTCAAGAAGACGCATTTCTTGAACTCCACTTCCATGAGACTGAGGTGCACATGTGGTTGATAGACCTTTTATTTTAAGAGGGTAAGGGTGATTTCTCAATATCTCTTCTGCCTCACCATCCCTGTGTTTAAGGGTTCCAAGAGCCAGTGAGAAGCATGTTCTCTTGTGCACTGCAGGATTCCTGGCTGCCTCACATGACAGCTTTAAATTAGTGCCTCTGCTTTCATTTCACTGTGTCCCTTTCCATCATCCATTTCATCAGTGGAACCTGCCTTGGTGTGTATTGCAGTCTAATAATGACTTGCCTTAGGAGCTGTCTGGCCTTGTGCCACGAGCAATCAAAGTGTCATTACCTGATCGTAATATGAAAGTTGTTGTGTCTCATTGCAGTGATAGGGAAATGTCAGAGGGAGAGGGAGGAGGAAGAGGAATAGGACCATGCTGTGATAGAGAGGATGTGCCATGGAAGAGAAGTAACTGTGTTGGTTTTGGAATTAGGCGTGTGTTCCTCGCATTGGACAAAAATAGCCCATAATAGTTCAGACAGTTTAGCAATAAACATTTTTAATTTATCAAGCAGAATTGAGATAGTTAAGAAAGGAGGCTTTTGTTTTGAAAGGTGCTGCATGCCCCTTACAGCCTAAATCTTTGGGCAGAGCAGGTACTGGGGGGCTGGTCCAGCCCCAGATCTCAGTTCCCCTACTAACAAGTTGCTGCCTTCTTTAGCCTGAGTGTTACGGTCACAAAATACAAGGTAAGACCAAACTGTCGTGCAGAGTCACTCTAAAGCTGATTGTATCTGGAAATACCAGAGAAAAAACTTAGGACCCTGGCTTGCTTAAGTGGTTTTGTAAATCCTCTCCAGCTGTCTAGTTCTGTGTCTATAAGCATGCAAGTGCTCTTATGTTTAATCTGGCTGTCAGGCTAGCAGTTTATTTCACAAACCATCACATAACATGTCTGTTTCACACTCTAAGAAGAAATATATGGGTAAGTAAATCCCTGTAACTAATACAAACATTGTTTTTGTGTTTGGCTTCAGCAGAAAGGCCTTGCACAGCAGTAGGTGAGGATACAGGGTCAGGAGCATACAATAAGATTTCTCAGAGACTCACAAAAACTAGCATCATATACATTGAGTTAATGGAGTCTTGTCATCACCTGTAAAATTTCTGTCAGCAAACATCTGTGTTAGATTGAACTGCCCAATAAACTGTGTTAAAATTGACAGGGCACAAAAGGGTTTGTGGGTGAAATACAGAGATGAGCGTGCTAAGAATCATGGTGTTTCCGAACTGTCAGCTCAGAGAACTGAATATCCTCAGGAGGGAGATGGGCGTTTCTGTAGAACTGGACTTGACTTTGGCAATTCTGCATGTTAAAAAAAAAAAAAAATCATCTAAATAAAATCAAATCACTGCAGAAGTGTCAAAGTCTTGACTTTGGCACAAAGGACAGGAATTTTGTCTTCAGTTTCCAGGAGCATCTACAGCCTGCTGAATAGAGCATGCAGAAAGAGCTTTGTCATTGAGAATGGAGGCCTAGAATAAAAAGCTTACTTAGTCTGCCTGGGCTTTTTCTCTGCTATAAACTGCTCAGTGACATAGAAGTTGTTAGTGAATTGTTGGTTCCAGACTCTTACTCAAGTTGCATGTTGATATTGCAGTTAAATGCTGTCAGGGCACAGACCTATAGACAAATTACAAGGGGTTACTTTTTTTCACAACAGAACAAGTGCCCTGCTCTACTCTATTTTGTTCTATTTTTATGGCCATAAATAATTGTCAAGAAAGAGAATTTTTTTGAAACATAAGAAAAAATACTTTTACTTGCTCAAACACAGAGTGGTTACCCAGACTGGTTGTGGATGAAAACCTCCTTAGAGCTATTCAAAACCCTGAGCAAGGTCTTCCAGCTGACCCTGCTTTGAGCAGCAAGGTTGGGCTAGAAAATTCTCCAAAGATCCCTTCCAGCCTCAGCTATTCTGTCATTCTGTGAAAAAAACATGCTTCACACTTACTTTTTTATGCTATTTCTTTTAGCACCTCTATAATACTATGCAGTATTAAACCTCAGTGTTTTCTGTGTCACTGTTTTTATCGTGTTGTCTTCCCAGGGATTAAGAAGTAGCTGTGTGTCTGCCTCCAATCATTGTTGACGTGGAGACTGGTGGATTGGGATTGGGAACTGCACTGCGGTTTATGAGTCTCTGGAAGGGTTTAGGGTGTGACACTGGAGTGCCACTGAAACATCAAGAAGATATGAGTCGTTAATCCAGTACCCAGGTGAAAACTGCTTGTAAAATTAAAAGATTCAAATCCCATTGAAGTAAAACTCAGTGTTTAAACATTAGTGAAGTTTTGCTCAGGAAAACACTTTTTATCAGCAAAGAAGGGATGTAGTAGAGAGTGAATGAGGTGTAAGGTCTTGTGTGCTTTTCTGATTAAAATGGGTACATATGATAGCCTTTAGAATAAGCTTCTGGTTATCTTTCGTTGCATTTGCCCTACTTAAAGGTGATGATATGCTCTAAGTTAATTTTTGAAAAATTTTAAAATGTATGAGATGTGCAATTTGTTGATAGAGGAAAGAGACAAAAGTTTTTGGTGTTTTAGGGATGCATAGTCATGATATGGTGAAAATCTGGTTTCCATCTTTATTTCACTGAAATGAACAAGGCTGTTCTTCAGGCAGGGAGGCTTCTTTTGTCTAAAGCCATGAATCCATTTTCTTCCCCAAAATTTCACTGTTGTGACAGGTGTGTTACAATGGCTGTACACAGAAAATCAAGCTCTGCTACTTTGTGGGTCTTATATTAATTTTCAAAATCATGATGTGTTTCAAAATCATTGATTTCCACATTCTGTTGTCTTGTTCCAGCTTGCTAAGTTTCAATTTTAACTAATTTTTCTGCCATAGTACTTCTGGTTGTCTGTCTGACACTTAAGTTTCTCCATGGGGTGTTCACTGCACTCCTGCAGCAGTGGTCCCTGGCTCTTATCCCACTGAGATAAGAGGAGGTGAGAAATCTTTGTCCTTGCCATCCAACTTTCCTCAAAATAGCTTTCTTTACATTAAATCCTAACAGTGAGTTTCAGAAATGCATTTCTAAACCTTTTGAAACTTACTTCAGTAAGAGAGAATGTGCCAGTTGACAAGTGAATATCAATATAGCTTTCTTTAAAATGCTTTCAGTCAGATGGGATGGGAGCACCTTCTGTCTCACCATTCCCTCTAAGGCACAAATATGCTTGTTGTGTTTTATTGTATCTGGGGCAGATGTCCCAAACAGGAGCAGTATCCTCACAGAACAGTGAGATTTCTTTGGAGACCAAACCTTCAAAGCCCTTTCTTAAAGAAAAAAGCAAAACTAAAATGCAAAAAAAACCCCAAACCAAAACATCCCAAAGACAGGCCTTGTGCCAGCCTTAAAAGGCTGAGAGCGAAGCAGGAAAATGCCGTAGAAGCACCTGTATAAGCTTTTAGGCTGTCTTTTGCCACCTTGATTTTATAGTGTTTGGGGGCCTTTCTCAGAGATGAGGCAGGGGCCAGGCTGGTATTTTTTCTGCCTGCTCCAGCCCTTCTCTTTTATTCCTCCTCAGTATTTACTTAGGTTCTCTCTTTAATAAGCCAGTATTGAAAATTCAGTGTAGTTGTATTTTATTTTGCTAATACCAGCTTGGACCAGGAAGGCCAGAAATGAAAGCAGCAGCAGCTGTCTGTTGTAGGATCAGGAGATATAAACACGCTTGTGGATACAGCCCTGCAAGTCGCTTTTGCCCTTCCCCCCCCACACCCTGCC